>OZ012735.1:744773019-744938019 GCA_963859935.3 Lathyrus sativus | reverse complement strand
AGATCTATCACCAAAAGGATGATAGAAAACACATGCACAATCTGACACCAAAAGGATGACAGGCCTATCACCAAAAGGATGATAGTTAACACACATCCGACACCAAAAAGATGACAGATCTATTACCAAAAGGATGATGAGCATACACACACACACACACACACACACACACACACACACACAATCCTGACACCAAAAGGATGGCGGGTCTATCACCAAATAGATGATAGAGAACACACGCACAATCTGGCACAAAAAGGATGAGAGAACTATCACCCAAAAAATGATAGTAAACTCACGCACACAATCCCGACACCAAAAGGATGACGGGTCTATCACCAAAAGGATAATAGAGAACTCACACAGAATCTGGCACCAAAAGGATGACAGACCTATCACCAAAAGGATGATACTTAACACACCTCCAACACCAAAAGGATGACAAATTTATCACCAAAAGGATGATAGAGCAACACACGCATACAATCCCGACACCGAAAGGATGACGGGTCTATCACCAAAAGGATGATAGAGAACTCACAAACAATTTGGCACCAAAAGGATGATAGAGAACTCACATCGAATCTGGCACCAAAAGAATGACAGACTTATCACCAAAAGGATGATAGTTAACACACCTCCGACAGCAAAAGGATGAAGGATCTATCACCAAAAGGATGATAGAGCAACACATGCACACAATCCTGACACCAAAAGAATGACAGGTCTATCACCAAAAGGATGATAGAGAACTCACACACATAATCTAGAACCAAAAGGATGATAATTAACTCACGCTGCATCTGGCACCAAAATGATGACAGACCTATCACCAAAAGGATGATAGTTAAGATCAAACAACATAATTTGCCACCACTAAAAGAATGATAGGAACTTCCTAAATTTGAGGGCCACCAACACCAAAAAGGTGCAGGCCAGGTTGAATTTGACAAGGTTTGGCTATCACCAAAAGGATGATATTAAGGTAATTGACGAAAAGTCAAGTTTACTGGAGATATGATGAGTGAAGATTATTTGCGACATCAACAAAAGGTTGAAGCAAATAAGTCACCGAGGAACACAATCCTTATCGACAAAAGGTTAAAAGGAGCCACCTCACTGGGGAACGCCCAAGAGGAGAATTGGATTGAAATAAATCAACGGGGAACGCACACTGACTCGGAGAAATGCCACTGGTTGAGATGAGAATGCTAATTTTAACAACAATAGGTTGAGAATAACAACTCAATGAGGAGCCCCACTGACTCGCTTAGATATCACAACTTAGACAATAACAGGTTGAAGTAACTTTATGAAGAACACCCATGAACTTGAAGAATATGCCCCTGGCTGGGCTGAGATTTGCTTTGAACTCGATCAATAAAAGGTTGAACAACTTATTAAGGAACGCCCATGGATTTGAAGATGCCCCTGGCTGGGCTGAATATTGTCTTGAAATCTTGAGATTGATCTCGGACCTTGATCTACGCATGTATGAATGCTTGATGTTGATAATGATAATCCATAATGAATGGAAATGTAGATGAAAATGCTGACACGCGGAGATGCAAGTGCTGGGGAAGTATGACGTGATTTTTTATATGCATATGATGCACATGATGCTTATGATGTCGAATGTGATGTATATGATGTGTATGATACACATGATTGCAGATAGGTGATTCGATATGTAGGGGTGTTGATGCCAGCATGGTGGATTTTTGGTAGCTGCCAATACGGATTGGACTTTGAATGGTGGGAGGTTTTGATTTCCTCGACACTCAGTTCACTGAAGACGCCATGATTGAAGTAGAATAAGATGTTCTTGATGCTCCAAATCTGATCACTTGTTGATTTGTCGTGGTGTTCATCTTTGGAAGGGTCACAATTCTACTTGATGGTCAAGATGACTAGGTCTTGCACCTAGTTTGAACATGGTAATGGTCTTCCCCTGATTAACTAGTTCTGATATGTGGAAGCTGAGCTTTGATGCTTTGATATACTTGCCCCTGATTGAGCAGTTGAGTGATTTGCCCTAACCTATGGGTTTTGAGGTAGCCTTGCTTTGTGTCGGCCATTCAAAGTTCAAGTTCCTTCTTGATTGCCCTTTGTTGGAGTGTTTTGGATATCTAACACTAATTTACAATTAAAGTAGTACATTCACAAATGGTAATCTTAATGCAATAGTTCATGCAAGTTTTGAAAAATAGTTGTTTATTGGAGTGTCATGATAGTGTGAGACGAATGAACCGTCAGTCCAGACATTGTGCTAATTTTGCTAGTGTGTGAAAGATATAGCACGAAAAATGACACCAATGCTAACGATTAGAAAATATGCGAGGAGTCAGTTTACGCAACCTTGCAATAGTATGCTTTCAGAATAAACCTCGCCTCAATTAGGTATTTCAATGGTTGTAACATGGTCTGGTTCACGGTTATGAAACAAAGGATATTAGGCTCAAAATATGATTTGTACCCACCCTTTCTTCGTGATGATCCCCAGTCCTAATGTTCAATTTAATTCTGCACATGTTTATCTTCCAAAAGAGTTGACGGTGTAAGCGTGATGATTCAAGGTTTTCTCGAAATAGATGTCACCTTATTTGGTTTTTGGATGGATGTCAGTGACCTTTTGATTTTGATATGATAGTTACTGGATGTTATTTTATTTTTTTGAGGGTTTGAATACCTCTTTTGTTTTTTGTTTTTGACCCCTACTTTTGCACGGACTGATTTTGCTTGTCAAATCCATAGGGATTGCCTTGATTTTTGCCTAAGTCTCCTTTGAGGTGTTTGAATTAGCAGGCTTTTGATTTTTTTTATTTTGATTTTATTGGAGGATTGTGATTGCCAAGTCATGGTTTACTGATGAACAACCGTCATGTCTTTTGGATTTTGCTTTTTGATTTGAGTGTGTAATTGGATTAACTGAACACTACCCTACACCAGGTTGAATGTAATGGTTTAAAGATCCGAAAGAAACTACTACTTCTCGGCTCAAAGTGGTTAACTAGGGATCAACTCCTTGTCTCTCCAGTGTTTGGGGATTGAAACAATTTTTGTACATCATTGACGAGATTCTGTCTGAAAGCATACAATTTGCAATTATGGGTATTTCGTTTTCATCATCCTCTTTCCAATCATGCTAAACAACAGTTAATATAAAGACTGAAGTAGACAAAAATATGTGTTGGTGATTTGTGGTGAATGGAAGAAATGAGTGAATACGACATAACAAATTTAAAGCATGCATAATCACTACATTAATAAAACCAAATACGAATGGCAATGTTTAAAGCGTACAGTACTTAAACAGGAAAAGACAAAATACAAAAATGAAAAAGATGAAATGGCAACATGACTGCCTTCTTCGGGGAGATGAACTCGACTTGACTTGATTTGATTTCACTTGATGCTGGCACTAGCTTGGCGGCGACATCGGGTTATTGATGACATTTGGAGTCTTCCCATTGTAGGTGAGAGCATTCTTTTCAACCAGGTCTTGGACTTTGTGTTTGAAATCTCTATAGTTCTCGATGGTATGCACTGGAGTGCCCTTATGAAACTCACAATGAGCGTTAGCATCATAGTCGGGAGGAATGACAGTCGGAGGAGCTAGGCCTCTCAGAGTAATGGCCTTTTCTCTAACAATTGAGCAAAGATCTGAGTGTATGTCATTGGTAGGCGATCAAAGACTCTATCAAGCTTCCTTGCCCTCTGCTGATTAGGCTGACACTATTGTCGAGCAACTTGAAGTTGTTGATGTTGAGGAGGATACTAATACCCTTGTTGATTGTAGGACTACTGCTGAGGAACCTACTGCTGAGGCATCTGAGCTTGAACAACTTGAACAATTCGCGGATAAGGCATTGGAACGTATTGCACAATAGCAACATACGGATACTGAAAAATAAGGGACTTGATAAGGCATTGGAGCAGGAGCTTGCCCTTTCTGCATAGAGATGGCATTTGTTTCGCCCTCTTTCTTCTTGTATCCGTTGAAAGGCTTCTTAGCTCCAACCTAGCTGCTAGAAACTCCTTAGATCTTTCCACTTTTCAAACCTTCTTTGATTCTCTCACCGAAAATCACCAAGTCAGAGAATCCAGCAGAGACACTACCGATCAGCTTTTCGTAGTACTGGCCTTGCAAGGTATCCATGAAGATGTCAATTAATTCACGGTCAAAAAGAGATGGATGCACCCTTACAACTAGCTTTCTCCATCATTGTGCATACTCATTGAAGGATTCGCTGTCCTTTTGAGCCATACTCTGAAGTTGAGTATGATTCCGAGCAAGATCGGTGTTGTATTTATACTGCTTGATAAACGCATCAGCTAGCTCAGCTAAAGTGCGTATACTACTATGCTCCAGCTGCATAAACCATTCCAGAGATGCTCCAAACATGCTGTCTTGGATGCAATGGATTATCAACTTTTCGTCTCTGGCATAGGAATCCATCTTGTGACAGTATATCTTCAGATGGATGTTGGGGCAGTTGAGGCCTTTGTACTTATAAAATTCTGGTAACTTGAACTTGGGAGGAATGACAACATCTGGTACCAAACACATCTAAAGCATTAAGAGAAGTTGAGTTGTGCCCCTTCATGACTCGGAGTTTCTCAGCTAGATCACGACACATCTTGATAGCTTCAGAATCCTGAGCATCAACAAGACTTAAAATTGGGATAGCAGTATGATAATTTTGCACATAATCATATTGATCTAGCATATTCTCTTTGGCACGAGGAATATGGATCTGAGTGACAATAGGTTGGGCTTGCGGGATAACTCCAATAGTAACTCCAGGCGTTTGGATTGTGTCGCGGTGAAATTTGGATACCAAACTATTAATTAGTTTGAATCTTTAATTCATTTGCAACCGGTCTTTGATTTGTCCAAAGGAAGGGATAAAGATCGAAATTCCCACAATGCAATGCAAATGCAAGCTAGAGAGTTATAGGTTCGGGGGTTGGTTAAACTTAGGGAAGGTGCTAGCTTCCTAAGTTTCTGTAGTACTCTACAAGAACCTCTTGTTTTATGTTTGTTTTATTGCTAAGGTTTATCTGCTTAAGGGATAAAAGACCTAGGGGTTTATTTCTAAGTATACTCAATAAGATATCGCATCTTATGCCTACATATCCTTACAGGAGTGGAATCAGAGTTTCTGTAGTTCCCCTAAAGGGTTTGAGGAGTTCTTTAACTGTGGTCAAAGTTCCTACGGGTTTAGGGTAGTTGATTGATTGATTTTAGGAGAAAAGATGAGTTATCATCTTAAGGGAGATTACTTGATTTAAACCACCACAACGTTGTAGGAAAATTGATTGTGTTGTTATGGGGTAGAAGTTTTATTTCGCTTAAGATGATTAACATCTTATTCTCTAATGTGTTTGAATATGTATTGAGTTGAGTTGATTTGTTTATTCTAAGTTGTAAAAAGGTCCTTCCTATGGGGTAGGATCTAACTTAGAAGATCGACTTGAATGGGATCAAGGATCATAGGGGAGAATGATGCAAATGGGATGCATACGCGCAAGTTTTACGTTACGTACAAGTTCTTCCTTTTGACATAATGCAATGCGATACAGGTAAATTGCTGTAAAATAAATTGCGATGATAAAGGGCAGATAAATAAAACCATACATACGCATGAAAGCGCTAAGGTGTGAGTGTGAGCTATGAATGTGAATCGTGAATGTGTGAGGTGTAAGCGTGCGCGATTGAATTACATTACGATGTTGATTGTTTTTAGGCGAGATTAAATTGATTTTTAGTCGGATTGATTTTAAGCGAGATTAAATTAGATTCCTAAGGTTTTAAATAAAATGTCGTAGTGTACTGAATGATTTTAATTATATTATCCATCTTAACCGTTTAATTAAAAGGTGAAATGATTTATTTATTTATAAATAAAATTAAGGCTATTATGAAAAGTTAATTTACATTATATTGATTATGAAAATAAAAAAGGTTGTTTTTATTATTTGTTTCTAAAATACAAAATAGGTTTTACTATTAATTAGATAAATTGACAATTAGGAGTAAATCAATTATGAAAAGTTTTTTTAGTGAATAAATATATATTTAAATAAAATTTTATTGAGTTGATTAAAAAGTTAATTCAAATTAATTAGCAAAAAGATTTTTAATGTGAATTGGTAGGATTTAAAAAAAGGTTTTTTAGTTGTTAAGATAAAAGAGCTATAAAGGTTGATTAAATTGAAATAAAAAAAGTAAAATAAAATAACTTATAAAATAAAGTGAGTTAGTTAATGAAGGATGAATTAACTACATAATTAAATTAAAAATTGATTATGATTAATTAAAAAAGGGGGATTAGTTTATTCTAAAAAGGTTAATTACTAGTTATAATTAACTAAATCAAAATTAATAAATAGGTGGCAGATTAAAGGTAAATGGCAGATTAAAGGTTGATTAGAGTGATTAGGGTGGTTAATTAAGGGTTGCGAATAATCCAGTGAGGTAATCGTGTGAGGGCGCACGGTGGGTGTGCATATGTAGATCGTACGATGGGATCTGCTGGGGGAATCGTACAGTGACGTATGTGGGTGTGCACGGTAGGTGCGTGTGTGAGCAAGCATATAATCATATCATACAAATAGAACAACAAAACCCTGAGAAACCCTAAAGCCCCAAAATTTCCTTCGCCCTCCCCAAATCGCTCGGTCTTCTCTCTCCTTTCCTAATCGTCTCCTTCATTCTCCATCATCTTTCCATAGTTTTTGTTCTTTTTAAACCTGAAACACAGCAAAACAATCAATAGGTTCGATAGTTTTTGACAAGAATGAAGCTTTACCGAAGGTATGTGAAGGCGGCGCTTGGGGTGGTTTCTTCAACTGGAACAGATAAGTTCTCCTTTGGCTCAATCTCTTATGTTTATGAAGTTAGGTTTTTTTGTGTGATGATTCTCGGTCCTCTTTCTTCATCTCTTAGGTCTCCCTTTTATAGGTCTCAATCTGAAATCCTTTGTGTTAAACCTGATTTAAAAGATCTTGAAGGCTCGATTTGTATTTCTATTTTGGTGTAGACCAGATTTGAAAAACTTTCCTCTTTCGAAAGATTTCGTTTAATGCCTGTTAATGGAAATCCCAATCTATGATATTTGTATCAATTACGTTTAATATCCTGTCTGTCTAGGTTCAATGTCCTGAAGATTTGGATCTTTTTCCTTTAACTGGTATATTCCTCAACGAATTACTAACTTGGATTTGGCAACTTGATAGGTGTGGATAGCGAAGGATTTGGGCCAGGGGAGATGAACAGCCCAGAGTGAATTCAGATAGCTGGTGTAAATGGATTTGATGGGTCCAAAATTCAATTGTTGGTAACAGCTCTGAATACGCAAACCTCTTCACGTGAAATCAAAGCTTGCTAACTCTATTCTTCTTTGTGCTAGGATGATGAATCGCGCAGACCAGATGGAGGGGTATTGGGCACTCCTAAGACAACCTTCAGACATGTTTTGTTGGAACTGATCCTTGTGCTGAAGCTGGTTCGTGATTGCTATATCTTTGATGTCTCGTTTAATTTTACCTCATCATTAGTTTCTACAATATGACTTAGTGGACTTATCACAGATTTTGACCTCTGAAATTATTCATCCTTTTCTTGACAGGGTTGAATGGATTGTTTCATATTGACAAAGGAGTGGTAACACTCTACACTTGCTGCGAGCTTCTGTTTACTGAGATTACTGTCAAAGTTTCAAGTAACTGAGTGGGCTTTAATTTATATTTTCAAAGGTCTGTTTCCTGTGTGAGCATGGTTTTCTTGGTAATGTCTGCGCCTCGTGATACTTAACAATTGTTGTGGATTAAATGCAGGTACACTGTTAGCTCTAACTTTAGGTAGTCAAGTCTCGCAGACAATGTCATATTTTCTTCCATTTAATTCAATTCTCTACAAAGCCAGGCGTTCAATTCAGATTCTACATGAAGATTCTTTTCATAAAGCGCATCAACTTGTTTGCAAGCAGAATGAAACTTCTCATTAAGTTCCTCCTCATGACCCTCAAACTGAGATCTGGTAAGGGTCATAATGACATCTATAGTAATTGAAAATTTCGTGCACTTCAGATAAGTGAGTTCCAGACAACTAATAGAAGAGGAGTCCACTAAAGCATCTGCAAGGCATTTTTCAAATATCTGCAGAAGGTCTGAAATCCTTGATTTTTATCAAATTCTATATCTGTGACCAGTTGCTTGAGATGGACCAGCTTTTGCCTGTACATACCAGAATCCTGGTGTTGTTGTTGTTTTTCATTCAATTCGAAAGTGATGGCTATAACCGTTTTCTCCAATTTCTTTGAATACTTTTCATCATGTAACTGATTTTGCAGAGAACGCAGGCTGGATTTACAATTTCTTGAGTAGGATCATGATTTCTGGAATAAAGTTGTTGAAGTTCAGCTCCCACTGATCAAGATTGGAAAACAAGTCAATGTGCTGCTGAGAGTGTACTTCTTACGACCGGTACTGATCCATCTGCTGAAAATCACGCTCAAACTTCTGTTTCATGATTAGAGTAACTGATTCTGCTATGTCTAAAACTACTGATCCTATATGCAGGCCTCAACATGACAAGTTTTGATTGGAGCATGTTCACTACCAGAGTTATCCGAATACTCAGCTCCATCATTTAATACTGGAAGGGTGTCAAAGTTGCTTTTTCTTGACTAATTGTGTGCAAGGGTTCCCTCTGCAGAGGTACAGGCTTCTTAAGACACAAATATTCCTTGGCATGAGAACTTTCCTCTTTGGATGAAGCCGAGGACGCAATGCCCTGAATTTGATGGCTATATAGAATTTTATCCTCTTGTAGAAACATTGTGGAATGCTGATGTATTTGATAATGGTTGTTGGTAATTTAATGTTGCCGATTATGTTCTCATGTTGACTATTTGTTTTCTACTTCAGGTTCCAGGTGATATTGACGCACCAGTCGCCCTTATCCAACGACGGAGATCAATTTTGGGAGTTCAAGGTGGAGTTGTATGTCCATACTAAAAGCTAACTAGGATGTTAAATCATCTTCTAGAAACACAAGTGCTCAAAGGTGTTGGAGATTCAAGGTTGTCACCCTATGCAAGCCGTCAATTTTCTTCCATGGGTCCTTTGAAAATAGTTAAATAGTCAACTGCTGTAGTCATAAAATTTAGATCAAGATGTAATCTTAAGTTGCCATGAACGTAGCCTTTAATTTGCAACGATTTACTTGCTTGGTCTGGAGCAAATATGTATGATATTTTGAATGAATAACTTTCAAATTAATAGAGTATCCACTTGATTCAACTCAAATGTAATGTTGTACATTCTTCCTCTTCTACACTAACTTTCTTCATGTAGTTGCATTATTACCAATTTCGAATCCTTATACGTGTATGCCCATGACGCTTTGAAATAGCGATTAAGACCTTAATCTTCAAATTGGATTTCTTCTTCCATAACCAGAAGGGCTTCGGAATATAATGGGCCTTGGATTGTAAAGACTCATTCATAATTTGTAACCGGAGGTCCTTTGGCTCTTTGATAGAATTTGTGTATGAAGTGAGGAAATCAACTCATGGTTTTAGCCTTAAACACATTAAACTGATGTAGTAACATCCTCATTTGTCGCCTTGAAATCAATGAATATATTCCTAAACTTAATTCAAAGTGGATTCACTTTATGCAAATATCTGACATTATCTTCTTGCGATCTGAGTCCTGAAAGTGGCTAGTACACTCTGATTTTGAGTTGAACCTGTAAAATCCTCTTAAATTAGGCTTGAATTCTTGAATTGTGAGCTTTTGAACCCCAACTGAGCTAGTCACGTCCTTGTGATGTTTGGCTATAAGAATCTATATCCTGACACTACTGCACTTGCATGAGTTGGTTAGCCGTAAAACATAACATATTAAATTAAAGTCGAATAACAACTGAAAATGCGCAAAAAGAGGTGGGATCTTGCGGTCAAAAATTAGGGTGTGACAGATTGGTTGAGAATTGGTTCCTTCAGCTGCGGTAGCGAAGTTCCTCGGTATCCCATAGTTGATGGGGTTGGGAATAGGAACTAAGAGATTTGAGGTAGACCCTTGTACACTACCATTGTTGTTGACGACAACAGCTTCACGCAATTCTTCCTCATTTCTGGCTGTAGTGATAGCTTCCAGAATCTGGTCAATCTTTCCTTTGATGGAGTCCAACTCCTCTCTGAAGGAAGCTTGCTCTTGTTGAATCTGCTCCATCATACATCTAGTGTTGGCTCGAGTTGTATATTGGTGTCGAGGAATCCGCTTGATTTACTGGAGAAGAAAGGAAGGAGAAATGAGTTTCTGCTGTTGAAATGAAATGCATGATGCATAACAGATGCAATGTCATGTATGTAAGGTCCAGGATCACAGGTTCAACCAATTTTGAAGCTGGTCACTGTAACAGAAGATAACCAAAGTCTCTGATCAAAGAAACCTTAGGTAGACCCTATACAGGAAGATCTAGATTCTTTACCCATAAACCAATTCACGGGATAGTTTCTACATTGATGGATACGGTTCCCAGGATCATGGACATTAATCACATCAACATCATGCAACAGGCTAGCTGTATTACGACGATAATGACGACAAGGTCTCTCCTGAGCGGAGTCCTCATGTTAGGCACACAAGGAGCGAGTCCATGGAGACTAACACTATACAACCATCAATTTAGAACTGGTGCTAAAAGGGTTCCAAGAATCACAGACCCTTCATGAATCAAGTCGTGCAACAGGCTAGCTGTGTTACAACAAAATATACAAATAGGTCTCCTCTAGGGGAGCTTTAATCCTAGGCACACAAGGAGCGAGTCTTTGGGGACTAACACTACGCGAATACCAATTCTAAACTACGTGTTCCCTCTGCTTTTACCAAAGCTCGGGCATAGAGTCTTACTCATGATGTCATCCCAATATCCAACAGGCAAGGATAATAACAAACATATATAAGAGAAAGCAATAGGAGAATAAAATGTAAACGAGAAGAAAACAAGCAAGCAAAGATAATTATCTTCTCAAATCGAAAGTTAGGCTCGAATCTTTCTTGCATGGAGAAATATTCCCCAACAGAGTCTCCAGTTGTCACACCTCGAAAAATCAACGAGAACACGACCCTCGCGCGAAAGGCCCAGAATGTGGTTCGACAGAGTCGCCACCGAAATTTATTTATCCCAAAAAGATGGGAAAGGAAAATATCGAGAAAACCTTTCAAAAAAAAGACAAGAACAATGGTAGTCGCAACCACGTTCTAGGTTCGAGAGTCGATTACGCATGGGGAAGGTATTAGCACCCCTCATATTCATTGTACTCAACGAGAACCTCTTAGTTCGACTTGTGATGGGCGTTATCTAAGCTTGCTTGTTTTCTTATCAATAATAAATAAGAAACGGTACGATAAAAGGAATAGATACTAAGGGGAAAATAGGTGGTTTAAGGATTGGGACCCTTGTGCCTACGTATGCTCATTCGGACGAGAATGAGAAATCAGAGTTCCGTAGTTCAACTACGGGAAAGGTTAGAGGGGAAACAAAAGATGGATAGAAGGTAGGGAATGACAGAGAAAGATGGAAGTGTGGAAATAACGAAAAAAGAAAAAGGTAGCTCGCCAAGATCATCACAATCTTGTGCCTACGTATCTTACATTCAGACGAGAATGGAGAATAAGAGCGTAACAACCCAATTTTCATTAATTACTTATGTTAATTAATCGATTTATTGAATGATTATTTAAAGGAATTGGTAGATATTTTGAGAGAAGAAATATATCGGAAAGATATATAAGGAAAAGTGGAAGGAAAATGAAAGAATAGAAAACATAAGAGAAGAGAAAGAAAGAGGAAGAGGAGAAAAGAGAAGGGAAAGAGGGAAAAAGCTTGGAAAGATCAAGAACAACTCCTAGTTTCGATTTAATCAAGGTAAGGGTGTGAAATGTTGTTATTCTATCAATGTCTATGATTATGTATGATTGGTTTGGATTGTTTGGATGTTTTCTCCATTTTCCGTTCTAGGGTATAAATGAGTTTAATCGGTAGAATCAAGGTTTTAACGGTTGGAATCGAGAATAAAGTGTGTAGTTTAGTCGAGGGATGTTAGACTAAGACTATAGGAACTGGTTTGGTGAGAATCGGTTGATTTTGGGAAGAGTTAAGGATTGATGACAATGAGAGTTTTTGAGTCCGCAGACGTTCGCTAGCACCTTCGCTAGGCGAACAGGTCGCGAGTGTTCGCTAGCAACTCGCTAGGTGAGCAAGTTAGCGAGTGGTCCCAGACTTGGACAGAATGTATTTGATCTGGTTCACTGGTAGCGAAGGATTCGCTAGGGCCTCTCTGCAGCGAGTAGGTGGCGAACAAAGTCAGTAGCTTCTGTTTGCCTTCGCGAGCTTGTTCGCTAGGCGAATAGATAGCGAGTATTCGCTAGGGAATCGTTAGGCGAGAGAGCCAGTGAGCATGAAAACATTTCATTTTCCCTGTGGTTCCATCCGATGTTGATTGTTTGGTTTGATTGTGTTCGATCCTTATCGGAATAAATAGTTGTGTGCTATGGTGTGATATGTTGTGGGTAGTCGTATGGCGTGAATCCTAGATTGTGGAATCGATTATGAAATATGGTCTTTTGACAAATATATGCATTGTTTAAATTGATTAAAAGTGCATGCTGATTGTAATTGAGTTCGTTGTCGTTGGCACGATGTTATTAATAATGCATGAGAACATATGTTGAATATGTGTGCATTGATTGAAAATGTGGTAACGGTATTGAATTGTGAATGCATATTGATTGTATGTAATATTGTGAATAATGCATGAGAACATATTATGAATATGTGTGCATTGCTTTAAATTGTATGTGAATAATGCATGAGAACATATTGTGAATATGTGTGCATTGATTGAAAATGTGGTAATGGTATTGAATTGTGAATGCATATTGATTGTATGTAATATTGTGAATAATGCATGAGAACATATTATGAATATGTGTGCATTGCTTGTAATTGTATGTGAATAATGCATGAGAACATATTAGTGAATATGTGTGCATTGCTTGACAAATATGGTGATGATGATTTAAAGTATGAATACTTTGATTATATGAAATATGTTGTGTGTGCAATCATGTTATAATTCTTATGTGATGAGTTATTGAGAATGCATGAGATTAAGACACGAGAATGGTCTTAAGTGCATTTGCTTGTTGATTGCATATGCATCATTTAGTCAAGAGGCAATGCTTCCTAGTTTCGTGGAGACTAATGACTTGTCCCAAGCCTATAAGAGTGGGTTTGAAAGCTTAGAGGACGGGCTTTTGTTGTTATCGGTCTAGAAGAGTGGACCCGGTTTAAGTGTAAAAACCGAAAAATGATAACAAGTGTTGGTACCACATGGCATGAGTTGCATTGAGTTGTGTTGGGTCACATAACATATATATCATTGTTATATGAAATATGCTTGTGTGTGGTTTGTTGAGTTGAGAACTATGGATATGCGCATGATGAAACATGTTTGGTGATTATCCATATTTGTTTATACATATATTATGATGTGTATGAGTTGTTGAATGAGAATTGTGATTGGATGAATAAACATAATTGTAAATGTTTACGTGGAATGATGTGAATTGTGGATATATGCATGATAAATATGCTTGGTGTTATAGATATGTATGTATATATATATACTACATGATGAATTGTGGTGAAGGAACATGAATGTGTATGTTCATGTGTAATGATGTGAATTGTGCATATGTACATTACAATGTATATGAGTGAATTATGATAAAATGTGGTGAGATTGTATGTATGCATATTTTTTTATGTTAATATACATATATGATTGTTGTACGAAAGTGTGCATATGTGCATGAATTGTTGGATTGAGAATTTTAGATGTATGCATGATGAAATATGCTTGATGATTATCCTTATTGGTTTATATACATATTGTGAGGTATATGTTGTTGATAATGAATTATGGTGAGAAATGTGGAATATGTGCATTCTATGCTTGTGTATACATATATGATTATATGCATTGTTATTATGATAATATTTCTCACCCTTCTGCTGGAATGATGTCCTATCTGACATCATGCAGGTGTCGAGAATAGAGCTGCTCGTAGTTGCGTGGTCGTTATTGGTGTAGCCATTAGTAATTTAGTTATATTGGGTCGAGTCATGCTCTGGTCATGTAACACTGGGATCGTTGGTTTATGTTTAGAGATACTTTATGCACTCTATGTTATGTTTATGTATTCATTGGAATATTATGATGTTGGCCTTAGTGCCTAAGTAATGTTGAAGTATATGATGAATCTGAGTATTATGTTAAGAGAATCATGTTATAAAATGAATCTACTGCTACATGCAAAGTGAAATTGTGAGAATCATGATTATTTATTATAAGTGTTAATGAGCATGACAGTTGGTTTTGATGTTTTGAAGTTATGTGTGACGCCCTATTGTAAACGCATGATAAATTACTCTGATTATTTGTATATTTTCCGTGGGGTTTAGAAGGGTGTTACAAAGAGCGTATGTAGCTCATGGATACGACCAAGAAAAGAGAGGGGGTTGAATTGGTATTAAAGTTTGGTTTGGTTTGGAAACGAAAGATTGAATGACAAACAACCCAAGGGGCGTGCCTCGAGAGCTGTCACTCAAGAATCCAAGGAATGTGAGATTTCAAGAACTCAGTTCTTTCAGGAGTTGATTGAAAATGGTTTAAGAAAGGTTGAGCATTTTGAAATCAAAAGATTGAATGAGCAACAACCCAAGGGGTGTGCCTCAAGAGCTACTCATTCAAAGATTCTTGGAATGCTAGACTCCAAGAATCTCCTTCTTTCGTAAGTTGATTATGAAAATGTTTGAATAGAGATTAGGTGTTTTGAGACGAAAGGTCGAATGAATGACAACCCAAAGCGTGCGCCTCAAGAGTCATTCATTCGAAGATCCATGGAATTCTAGACTCCAAGAATCTTCTTCTTTTATTATTTGTTTAAGAAAATGACTGAATTGGATTGGTTAGGAAAAAAGGTGGACTGAGAGGCAAAAGGAACTTGACTTATAAGTTTGAATAAAATACCACTTGAAGTTGGATCAAGGGTTTGATTGTATTTACGTGTAACGAGGATTAAAAAGAGGTTGATGAAAATGGCTCGATGACGGGTCGAGGGTTTGGTTGTGAGAATCGGTACTAATCCCTATGGGTGCTCCTTAATATTGAAACTACAATGAAATGTGCGAGTGTGTAGCGCTAAACTGTCGTAGTTCGATCTATGAAGAAGATCAAACTATAGGAGGTCACGCAAGTTGATTTTCGTGCTAAAAACATGATGGAGAAATGATATTGAGGATCATTTTCCAAAGTAATCGTGCCATACGAATGGAAAAGGCGACGGTCTCGTCTTAATTACAAATTTTCGCTAATTAATTGTAGCTAACGTATCACAATCCCAAAGTATAGAAAATGATCTCGATGATCATTTTCTACTGATTTGAAATCATGAAGGTTAAACAACCTCAATCAACCAACATTTGCGATTCTAAAGACTTCATCAACCAATAATAGAATCGAAAAGAAAAACGAAGATAAAAACCAAAGTAGAAATGAAAAAAGAAGATAAATAAAGAAATAAGATCTAAACAATACGATAACCAAAATGTAATCGAAAAAGGTTTGAGGAAATAAAATGACATTTTAAGAAAATATCTAATGAAACATAACTTAACAAAATATCTAATAAAATATTTACAAAAAACTATTAAATATCATTAAAAAAATGATTAACATAATTATTACTAAAATATTTTCAAAATAGTATTAACAAAATAATTACTCAAAAATAATTAACAAAGAAGTTTAAAAAAATTACAAAATAATTAACAAGTTATTTGCAAAATAATTATAAAAAAAAAAAGAAAGATTAACAATAAGAAAAAGGAAGAATGCCTAGAAATACAAGGGGATGTGATTAATCAAACAAAACAGGCCAACAAGCCCATTACTCATCTGCGGTTAAACCAAAATAAGGAGGTGTGATGAGCGTAGAGAGATCTGATGGGCTCCAAAAAAAACCAATAAACACAAGCAAGGTGAGGCTCGGTTGGAAACACAACCCACCCCATTTTTTACTCCAAAACAACATTAGCTCAAAAAAACAAAAAAAAACAATAAATAAATAAAGTCTTTTTAAACAACGATGAAGCCAACAACATCACGTTCTTCTTTTTCAAAACACAGTTTCCAAAAAGAGGTAATGGATCAAGACGGTGCAACAATAAAGCTCAGAACCTAACACTTTGTTGTCGCGTAAAGGAATTTGAATAGATCACAACGCTATTCTAAACTTCTTCGTCTTATTTTCGTATCTCCCAATGAATCATTTGATTCGCTTTCAGGTTTATTTCAACTTTAAATCAAGTTTTGTTTCGATGTTATGTATGTGATTCAGGGTTTATGGTTTCAGGATCGGAAAGGGTGTTGAGGGGTGAGGAAATGTTCAAGGACTTGTGTGTTTTGAGTTGAGATTTGAAAGGTTTGGAGATTTGAATGTTGTTGGTGAGTGAAGAGTTGATGAAGGAAGCCGATAGTTTTGGGGAATTTTTCCTCTCCAATGAGGTAAATTGAAGTTTTCCTTATAGTGTAAATACAAAGGGTAAATAAGGAAGAGTTTGTGATGGATTCAGGTGAAAGATTAAGGCTGCAATGCGTTTTGGAATCATCGCGTGAGTTGTGCGTATTTTCGAACTGGTCGTGTAACGCTGATGCGTGAATGTGTGTTTTGCTTGATGTAGCTTTTGTGGTATTGTTTGTCTGTTATGAACCAAATTTTTATGCGAAAAATTAGCTATTGCAGGATGGCATTGTAGGGTCAGCATATGGCGTTGCGCAGGTGCTTGGAGGTTCTGCATGTGGTTTTGACAGGTTGTGCAGTTTTGAGATTTGCGCGAGGAATTGCGTAATAGTGTGCTGCATGAGTCACTTGCAGGAGGTTATTAAGGAAGGAGGTTATTTAGGAATAATATGGAGTGTGATAACATATTGTGTCTAGGTGGAAATTCAATCTGCATGACTTACTACACTTGTTCTAGTTTGAAAGTTCTTTTTTTTTTTTTAATTTTCTCATTTGGATTTACAAGTTACGTATTGTGTAAAGCTAATGTAAATAGTTGTGATCTTGTTTCTCTATTCTTTGTGTAATTTTCTAGTGAGATTTTTTTATTATACTTTTGATCAATGTTGTAAATGAAGTTGGGCCTAAAATAATGGACAATTGGCTTGGATTATGATGTTTCTTTTTTTTGTTTGTGGCAAATAATTTGTATCATGGCCTTGTTTTTTTGGATTATGATTGAAATGGACATGGTTTCTAGAAATGAATTATGAATGGCTAAAAATAAATCACAAATGGACGTTAAGATAAAAATGAATATTGAATTATTTGAATAATGGCATGTGGACTTAAGATGGACAAAAAAATGGTTTTGAAATGGATATGGATAAATTTAGGAAAAAATGAATAATGGATTTGGATGGAAAATGGGTAAGGGACTTGAATCTCAAAAAATGAATTCTTGACATAGATCAACAAATGCACACCTTGAACGATCTTAATTTAACACTACACTTGAATCAGATCCACCATTACAATAAGGACCAAACCTCAACAACTTTTGAATAACTTCTGAGAAAATGAACCATGAAGTAATCTGGATCTTTAGACGCATTAGAATCTTAAAACAATGAAATCCCTTGAGATCAATAGAACATTACCAAATATTAACTGCTTGGTCCCAAAGTCCTGTTTGAAAATGAGTTGATTCTTAATGATCATAAAGCACTGATAACTTGGTACAATATGATAACTTGATCTATACACCAACAACTTGAATTGGCATAAACCCTAATTGAAACTTCACACACATCACCTGAACGTAAAACACACTCCTTCTTGACAAGGATTAGGTCAACCTAAGACGATTCTCAATCCATATTGCACGCACTCCTTACTGGATACCCTTAAATGAAGCATAGACTTAGGCGACAATCACTATTAGAAAATAATCATTTTGCGACACTTAGTTTGCGGCTGTTCGAACCCAACCGCCGCAATATGATTTTAGCGACAATACCTAGGACAATTTTAAGCAACTGTTGCAATATTTTGTTCATAGAATTGATAAGATGGTAATATTAGTGGTAATTCATTTGGTTAAAATTATTAAAATGCATGATAGCGGGAATTCATTTGGTAGATTATTAAAATGGATCATTTCTCTCACATACTAAATATCTCTCCTTTTTATTACTAGAAAAACTTACTAAAAAAACACTCTTCATCGTTCCATCATGTGTTCCTTCTTATTCTTCTCTCATTCTTAAAATTTTTGAATCCTTCTCATTGCATGGAATCATCAGCAACAACAACTTAATTTCATTTGGAAAACCCTAAATTCGAAAACCCTTTCCTTTATCTATTTGAGTGTTTATATTACGACTATCACTGCAAACCCTAAATCTGAAAACCCCTTCCTCCCTCAACTTGGGTGCTTACGATGGTCACGGTGGTCCTTAAGCTTATCAATTTGTCAACAATTATCCATTTCCTTGTTTTTACTGTGAGTAAATACACTTTCCTTTCTACCGCAACCCTGATTTCTAAGTTGAGTCTATATATTATTGTGTGTCTTGAGTAAATTGGAACTTGTTTTATGTGTTTCCTATAAACATGATTTATCCTAAGAGATTATAAATATAAATGAGATCATTTATATGTTGTTGCTCCTACTTCACTACATCTCTATTTGAATGAGAATGGAGAGGTAGATCTCGATGAGTAGGGAATCAGATACTGAATCTTATATTTGTTTTCTAGTTTACTATATTTGGTATAATGTGTAATGATATTCTCTGGGTCACTGCCTACTTTTAACAACTATAGGTGTGAGTGTCATATCCCACAATGTCAAAGGTTATCTTTCAATGATTTATTATACTTTAGTGAAGATATGTTAATCTTTGGGAAAAACTGCTTATGATTCTAAATAATTTTCTGATCTTTTTCCTGATGATGAATAGATATTAATATGTTGAATATTCATTTCCTGCAATTGGTGAACCTTCATATGCTTATTCCGCTGTGGATTATCAGCCCTATGTTTTTCTTGCATTTGATTAACATGAATTGATCCATTTGAAGTTTCTATGCTACATATAAACATTAGTAAATTTTGTATTTCAGTACTTATATAATGATCCAATATTTACCTCTGTTTATTGTCATTTTTGAGCATATTTTTTGTTTAAAAAAAATGAATTTCTGCAGAGTAGTGATCTTCTTTGGATACAACAAATTCAAGTATTGAGTTTGGAGTTGGCAATCTTACAAATGCTATTACTGATGCAATTCAAGTATGTATTTGGGATTTACTTAACTTAAATTGTATTATTCAATCATGATGCACATGGAAAATATTACAGTTACTTTTCAAATTACAGAATTGTTTGTGCTCAATAGCATATGATATTTTTTATAAATAGTATGAGTTAGTTTAAATTAACTTATTTGAACTAATCTTCCGGAATAAGCACTTATGACTGAGACTGTTTTAGAGAACCTAAAAAGAGATTATGACACATGTTCATAAGCTTTGTAGATTATTTACATTAGCTCTTCAGAAAAGGTTATAGGTTATTAAAGCCTCTTATCAGTTTCTACGAATATATTTTAACCTTTTGCTCATTTGTCGTGGAAATAGTTTATGATAAGCACTTATATATGATAAGTGTTTATACTATATACTGCAAATAAGTTATTTATCATAACAAGGCCCGTCTTCAATGCACTTCCATTATTTTTTTAGGGAAATGAAATATCAGCTTTCTCAAATTGAGGAGTTTTCATTAGCAATGAAGGGAAAAGAGAAAATATGAAATTGTGATATTTTTGACACCTGAACTTACTCATTAGGAAAGGTAAAAATGTAAGTGTGATATTTTTATAAGGATGTGGTGATTGATTTGACCCACTTGTACATGTTTTCTTTTTAAAATTAGGTTTTAGCTTTTTTGAATGTTTCTAATTAATGGAACTTTATTGCAGGCTACCTATAATAGCTTAAATGTTACTCTTGGATTATTGCAACTACTGAATTTGGAAAATTAACTTTTTTCGAGGTTGATCCAAATAAGTTGTTACATTTTTTCCAATAAGCAATGATCCATTTTTGTTTGACTCTCCTGACATCTTGTTTATTCCTTTATTTGCATATAGAAATAATTCTCAAACTTATTCAGCTTCTCTTGTTCACTTTTCTAGAAAGAAGCTTTTATATATATATATATATATATATATATATATATATATATATATATATATATATATATATATATATATATATATATATATATATATATATATATATATATATATATATATATATATATATATATATATATATATATATATATATATATATATATATATATATATATAATCAATTACAATATTCTCTGATTTTCACCTTACTTGTCAAAGAAGAAACTTTGTATATGACTTTTCAAGTAAACACAACACTTGCTTTTTTTTCTCTCTTTTTTTAATGATCTTTATGCATTCTCTTACACATTTTAAATAGTTTGATTAAGTAGCATTTACTTTGTGACACTTGATTTTGCAAAGATGAGCAAAATGAGTGCACACAAAAAACACATTGAACAGATACGTAGAGAAAAGTACTCAATTGTTGTCATGAATCTCTTAAATGTATTGTATACTAGAGATGTTCATTTGCTCATGGAACTTATTCAAGTACCCAACCTAGTCGCATATTCATCATTTTTCTTATATTTCTTTTCTTACACACACTTTATGCTACTTTTTGATGTGCATCTTCTAAGCTATATTATAGTTGGATCAAATTTGGGCTATTTGTTTAACCTTCAGTACAAAGTAGAAAAAAAAGTTACCTAGTCATTTGAACCATTTGTGATAAGAAATTGAGTTTTTGATAATGCGGGATCATGATTAAAAGTTGTTAAGTATGCGTCTTGCTTAAGTTGCTATAAGGCGAGTGAAGTTAGCAGGCTACGTCATCAATTTGGGAAGATTTTGACAATGTCCCAAGAAGAAAGAGTGTAATTGCCTGACCTATTTTCTCACAACAGGATGAAAAACTTGAGTTCTTCATTTCATAAAGGAAAGTATGATGCAATACTCAAAATTTTAGGGGTGAAAAATGAAGTTTAATGGGTATGCAAATTGTATTTAGAGTTCTAATATATTTGTTTTAAATAGATGAATTCAATTATATTTGACCATTCTTTATTTGCCAATTATTTTATGATAGCTAATTTCGAAGCTTCTTTCATTTTTATTTGTTTTTATGGTGTATAATCTGTTTCTACTGTATGATTGTGGTAATTTTGCAGTTTGGAAAAATCACAGCCTGGCGAGAAGGAGGTACAACGTTCTAAGTCAAAAATTCTTCGACCTAAATTAAAAATTAGGGATCTATTTCAAAACTTGGATTCATTGTATGCTGAAGGAAAGCTTCCTGAATCGTTGTTTGGTTCTGAGGGAGATATTGATAGTGAGAATGTAGGTTATTCATTTATATTCATTCTTTAATGAATCTTCCAGTTTCCTAGGATTTTGGAGTTGTGAAAATTTAAATTTTTTTGTTGCATATTTTATGTGCAAAATGTGAGACCAAAGTGTTTTCCACTGATCAAAACATAATAAAGAAGTCATTAGTCTCTTCTCTGTGATGACCCTAATCACGTGACTGATCCTTGTTCAGAGGGTTTTTCCTGAAGCAGCTACTGCTGCTTGAAGTATTTTTGATAATACCTTTGGAATTCCTAATGGTTCAGAGGATGTGGAGGTTGAAGAAGGTGAATCAAGTTTTGACGAATCTAGGCATGCTTCTATTTTTGAGAAATTGGAGGATGCACATCAAGAGGATTTATACATGGTTCTTCCTTCTAAAGATTAAGAGGATGATGATTATGATCTTGATGCTCCAAATCCTTGGTGGTAAAGCCACTGAAGAAAGTCTGGGCTTTGATTTCACATCTGACTCTGAGGATCTTGCTGCTGCAATTAAGGATAACATGTCTGATGAACAAGATGGTGATGTCACATCTACATCGTTGGATAATGTTAAGAAGAATGTTTCTAATAAACAAAACCATAAGCCATCTCTAGATGACGAACTGCCATCTTTAGTGGAGCCAGATATCGGTGAAGAAGATTTGACTCCTGTTTCTGAGAAAAGAAATGTGAAAAGGTTGGACTACCAAAAGCTGTAAGAAGTAAGTCCTTTTTTGTGGTATAAGGTGTAAAATACTATACTCTAATTCTACATGAAATATCTTTCTCAATAAAAGCAGGGTATACATTACACAATTCTACCCATGATGCATAGTTTTTATATCTGACAGAATGTGATAAAATATCATGTTTTATATTCTAGCAATATCTGAATAGTAGTACCTTCAGAGTGACTTATTTTAATACTATTGTATACAAGCTATGTGTTATGTGGTTAAAAAATTAGAGAACGCAAGGTTAATGATTGAAAACTTTTTAATGTTTATGTTTATTGTGTGAATATCATGAAGATTGATGATTGCCATTAATGTAACCACAATAGTGGTATTCTGAATCCTAAACTAAGTGCATATTTTTTTTTAAAAATATTTTCAATTTGCGGCGGTTCAAACCGCCACAACATACCATAGATTTTTTAAGAAAATATTTGCAACTTGAGGCGGTTCAAACCGCCACAATATAGTCAAAACAAAAATCATTAAGCAAGTTACGACGGTTGGAAACCGTCAGAATATGGAGATTATGACAGTTAGCCATCCGCCGTGAAAATAACGATGATTTGTACGACAATTTTCACAACCGTCGCAATACGGCCTCGCGACACACGTTTTCGCGACAGGATTGAAACCGTCGTAACTTACAAATTGCGACGGTTCTAACCGTCGTAATCTACCATAATGAACCGTCGCAATTTGACAATTTTCTTGTAGTGAATATATTTTTTTGAATTTTCTGAATGATAGTTAGTGAGTGGATGGATGTACATATGAGGTTTATACACAGGTAGGACAAATTTGGGGTATGACACACACATTAATTCAAATTTGAGAGTCCAATTTGGAGCTATGATTATGGGTGTGGTGATCAATTTTTCTTTCAGAACTTTAAAAGCTTTTAAACAATGATCATCAAAGAGAAAGGACTTATCTTTATTGAGCAAAATTTTCAAAGGTCTTGCTATTTTTGAGAAGTATTTGATGAATCTTCGGTAAAATCCCGCGTGACCAAGGAAACTTCGGATTCCCTTCACATTTTTTGGTGGTGGCAACTTCTCTATTACTTTAATCTTTGCTTGGTCAACTTCAAGGCCTTTGGAGGAGACTTTGTGGCCTAGCATGATCCCTTTTGTAACCATGAAATTTCACTTTTCCCAATTAAGAACTAGATTAGTTTCCACACACCTCTCTAAAACGGTTTCCAAAATTTTCAAGCATAGTTCAAAAGAAGCCCCGAAAACGAAAAAGTCATTCATGAAAACTTCCATGGTCTTCTCAATAAGATCAAAAAATATGGCTTGCACATACCATTGAAAAGTAGTCGGCGCATTGCACAAGCCAACATGCATCTTTCTATACGCGAAAATTCCAAAAGGACAAATAAACACCGTTTTCTCATGGTCTTTCGAATTAATTGTAATTTGGTTATACCCAGAATATCCATCTAAAAAATAATAGAACTTTTGACTCGATAACCTTTCGAGCATTTGATCCATAAAAGGTAACAAAAAGTGATCTTTTTGTGTTGCTTGGTTAAGCTTCTGGTAATCAATGCACATTCTCCAACCCGTTACGGTCCTTGTCGAAATATATTCATTCTTTTCATTTCTTATCACGATCATACCTCCTTTATTTGGAACTACTTGTACCAAACTCACCCATGTACTATCAGAAATAGGATAGGTCGTCTCGACATCCAATACTTTCACTATTTCCTTCCTCACAACCTCTTTCATCATAGGATTCAAGCAGCGCTGAGGCTGAGCAACTACTTTAAATCCTCTTCCATAAATATTTTATGCATGCAATAAGCCGGACTAATTCCTTTCAAATCAAAGAGAACCCAATCTATAGCTCTTTGATTTTCTTCAAAACTTGAATTAAACGACGTTCCTCTTTTTTAGCCAAAATGTTACTAATGATAACCAGTTTGTTACAACCATCATCAAGGAATGCATATTTTAAATGGGGAGGAAACATCTTCAATTCAAGTTGGGAATTTTCATCATTCACATCTTTTTTCAACACTTCCACTTCATTTTCCCAAGGTTGCAATTCTTCCAAAGTCTTAAGTCATTCAAGCATTTTTCAAGTTCTCTCTCTTCTTCTTCGGTAAGAACTTCAAATGCATCACCAAGAGCTTTTTCAAAGGGAGTTGACATGTGGATTTGCCTTGTTACTTCCATTATAGGTTCTTCTGTTGCATCAATCTGAAATCTATCATGTGTATCTTTGGAGTGCTTCATTTCTTCGAAAAGATTAAAAGAAACTTCCTCATATGAAACTCTCACTTTTATAAGACCATCATCAATATCAATCATCATTCTAGCCATTATCATAAAAGGTCGCCCAAGAATCAATGGAGCATCATGGTCTTCTTCCATGTTAATAACAACAAAATCAATTGGAAAACATAATTTATACACCTTGACTAACACATCTTGGGCTACTCCATGAGGATGAGTTGTAGACTTATCGGTTAGTTGCAATGTCATTTTTGTTGATTTCATCTCAATTCTTCCCAACCTCTTAAAAATAGATAATAGAATCAAATTGATTATTTAGGCTAAGTCAATCAAGCCTTTACCCACATAAACATCACTTATGGTAACCGGCAAAGTAACTCGACCTGGATCACTTTCTTTGATCGATAGATTTCTTTGAATGATCGCACTACAACTCACATCAAGCGTGATTGTTTCTTGGTACATAAATATCATATTCTTGGTAAGGATGTCTTTCATAAACTTTGCATATTTAGACATTTTCTCAAGAGCCTCAGAAAATGTAATATTAATTTGCAATTGACGAAATAAATCCATGAACTGAGCATAATGCCTAGCATTACCTTTCTTGGTTGAAGAATGGGGATAAGGTAAGTTTTGAATTGGAATTCGGCTCAATTTCTCCTTTCCTCTCTTGATTTATTTTTCTCCTCTATATATTCTTTCTCATGGTTCTCATTTTCAATGAACTTCTCCTTTTCATTTTCAACTTCTACCTCATCATTCTTTTCAACTACTACCTCATCATTTTTTCTTCCACAATATCATCACTTCAAACATCATTATTTTTCTTGTCATTTTCATCTCCTCCACCCACCTCTCTTCCACTCCTTGTCATAATGGCTTTGCAATGTTTCTTGGGATTGGTTTGAGTGTTTGCGGAAAAAGATGGTCGCAGTTGCTGATCGGGTAATTGTTTTGCAAGTTGCCCAACTTGGTTTTCAAGATTCTTAATTGATGCCTCATTACTCTTTTGGTTGGCCATTGACATTTGAATGAATTGATTAAGAGTTTCTTCTAACTTTGAACTTCCACCTTGAGGTTGTGTAGGTTGATAAGGATTTTGACGGTGACCTTGTTGATAACTAGGATTGTTCCCTCTTTGTTGATAACCTTGGTTGTTTTGATAAGGGTGTTGTGTGTTGTTTTGATAAGGTTGTTGTCTTCCTTGATAGCCTTGATTACCCATGAAATTTTCTTCTTCCTTAAATTTTCTTCTTCCTTAACCAGAGGGCAATAACCGGCAGGGTGATCTCCCTTGCACAGTTCACAAACGGCTATTTGCACATTCTTGCTTGGAAATTCTTGCATCTATTTTAGTTGTTGTGGAAGTTTTGACATTTGTTGAGTCAACAATTCCACTTGTTGGGATAGCAATTTATTCTGAGCAAGAATATCATCGTTAGTCCTCAATTCAAGCATTCCCGATTTCCGCTGAGGAGTACCACGGTTGTGATTTCCTTGGTGATCACTCAATGCCATCTTATCGATAATGCCTACCGTATCTTCCACACTTTTTGCCATTAACGATCCAACCGCGGTAGCGTCTAACAAAGTTTTGTGAACATATTGGAGCCCATTTCTGAAGATGTGCACTTGTGTTAATTCATCAAAACCATGACCCTTGCATTTTCGTAACATAGATTTGAACATCTCCCAAACTTCATTAAGAGATTCAATTCTGTCTTGAGTGAATACCACAATTTCCGTCTTTGCTTCCATGAAACGATTGTGTGGAAAAATAGTTCAAGGAACGTTTCTTCTAAGAAATTCCAATCCTTCATCACTAAAGTGGATTGATCAAGGTACCATTCCTTAGCCTTCCCGATTAAGGAGTGAGGAAATAGTCTCTTGAACAATGATTCTTCGTTGGCTTCTGACGCTCCCATTGTACCCGCAATCTCATAGAATTTTGTGAGATGTGTGAACGGATCCTCATGATCCATACCAGTAAAAAGATTTTGGTATAGAAGTGCAAGAATACCCATTTTCATCTCTGAATGTCTACCATTTTGGACATTGCATGCAAACTGAGCAGTGTGTCTTGGACTGTTGACATATGGTGTTGAAGCAGGCGGTGGCGGTGGTGGATCTGCCATGATTAGCATAAACTGAGGTGTTGGTGTAGAAATAGAACTTTCTCCTCTCTCTCGTATTTCCTTGTAAAGTTGTCTCCTCCGTTTAGTTTTTCTATTCAACTTACGTGCAGTTCTTTCAATCTCGGGATCGCAAAGAAGTTGATTTTGCAGGTAACTTTCCTCGTATAAACAGAGTCTGCAAAACTTAACCAAACAAATTAAGAAGCTCAAGAAAGAGTAACTGAGATAAAAAAAAGTTTAAAACGTATTAACCGGTAAAATAGCAATTGTACTATTTTGAATGATGTAGTAATAAGGGAAAGGTTCCCCGAAAATTGATCTCGAGGATTGTGTATGAATACAAGTTCTATAATAATGCAATTGAACAAAAAGTCAATGGGGTTTTAGTTTGTTGTTTTAAAAATGTAAAGGCCAGAAGGCAAAAGCAGTAAAATAAAGGTTTTGGACAGTTATGAGGAGCATGCTAGGGTAGGGTGTATGAAAAGCCTTGTAACAACCTTAATTCTTAGTTTCAGAAATCACCACACAATTTAATCGTTACCGGTTTTAAAGATTAGTTGACCCTTATAATTAGTTGACCATTCACAAACATCTGCATCTGTTTAGCTTGATCCAAGTTGTGAGTAGGACATGCAACCAATAATCGTTTGAACCTTTTATAAGAATATCCTAGTGATTCTCCCTCCCTTTGTTTAAAATTCATAATATCATATCGTTTGTGAATATAAACAGAGGCAAGAAAATACTCATTCAAAAAGGCTATCTCCATCTCTTCCCACGTAGTAATACTTCCGGTTGGTAAGGAGTAAAACCACTCTACAACATCTTTAGATAAAGTGAACGAAAACATTCTTAACCTTTTTGCTTCATCTGTGTGCTCTTCAATCTTGAGAGTATTGTTGATCGTCAGAAATCTTTGAATATGTTTATTGGCATCTTTGTTAACCTTTCTGGTGAAAGGTCTCCTCTCAAGTTGAGTGATTATGCTCAGATGCAGCTGGAAATTTGGTACATTCACTGGTTGGTTTACAATTGTTAACCTACCAGCTGGTGCATTAGATCCGCCATAATCGCCAAGAAGTCTCTCCGCTAGTGGGAGTCCTGCCATAGCTATAGTGTCTCTATCTGATTCCGAACCTGAATTTGAATGAACAAAAACTCTTTCGTCTTCTGAAGCTAATAGTCTAGCTTGTCTACGTCTTTCGTGTAGAGTCCTTTCAATTTCTGCGTCCAAACAAAAATTTGTTGAGGAATCTCCTTGCATGAAAATGTTAGACACAGATTAGTAGTAACAAAAAATTATTAATAATATTAAAAAACTAAAAATAAAATTTTGGTCGCAGAGCAAAAAATTTCAAATGAATTACAATTAAACTGATATTCTGGCAGTCCCCGACAACGGCGCCACAAATTTAACCGGTAAAATAGCAAGTGTACTATTTTGACCGACGTAGTAATAAGGGAAAGGTTCCCTGAAAATCGATCTCGAGGACTGCGTATGAATACAAGTTCTATAATAATGCAATTGAGCAAAAAGTCAATGGGGATTTGGTTTGTTGTTTTAAAAATGTAAAAGCCAGAAGGCAAAAGCAGTAAAATAAAGGTTTTGGATAGTTATAAAGAGCATGCTAGGGTAGGGTGTATGAAAAGCCTTGTAAAAACCTTAACTCTTAGTTTCAGAAATCACCACTCAATTCAATAGTTACCGGTTTTAAAGATTAATTGACCCTAATTCTTTAGCAGAAAACCCTTTGGTATTCTCCCTATGCCTCAATTCCTTGGCAGTATAGGATCAATACTAAGCAATTTATTTTATCTAAAACATTACAGTTACTATAGGGTATCCCCATTCCTAGGCAATATCTACTATAGTATTATTGTATAAAAGCGTTAACAATCATTTTTCCAAACCTAAGGTTAACCGTAAATCAAATCCTTATTTGTCAGATAAGAAAAGCCTTAAGAACATTATACGATAACAACGATCATGAGAAAGCAGTGAAATCACTAATTCAAAGAAAAGAAGGTTATTACATAGTCAATTCAGGGACACCCCCTAGCATTGGGGGGGGGGGGGGGGGGGGTTAGCTACTCATAATATTTAAAGTAAATTCAACAATTAGATTGAACATTACAAGATGATAGGGTTGCCTTGATCTTCAATTTCTTCCGCTCATGAAAACCTTCAGTTTCCCCAATCCTTGATCGCTCCAATCTTGATCATAAAAGTATTTTTTGTCCAAAAGTTCCATTTTCCTTCTCAAAACACGTCTTAAATAGTCTCAGGTCCAACCCAGTAATAGGAAAATACCCAAAATACCCTTAGGAATCACAAAGGTCAAAAATCCAAGAAAATTAGAAGATGAAGCGCTTTAGCCAACACGGGCGGCCGTGTTGGCTCACTGTCTATCTCAAATCAACTTTTTTTTTGCCCCAGGCATGCTGACACGGACAGTGTCAGCTAACACGGGCGTTCGTGTCAGGCTCCTGGTCCACTTCAAAAACTCTTCCGAATTCATGTTGTTTATCTCGGTTTTTGCTCTAATTCTTCTTGATTGCTTACCTGAACCTAGAAAACATGGAAATACCAAAATGACGCGTAAAATGAAATAAAAACGAATAAAATGTGACTAAACATATATAATGATTAACTAAAACTAATGGTAAAATATCGTATTGAAATTCTGGTATGCAGATGTCATATGTCCTACGAGATGCAAAGAACATTGATCTCTGCTGAAACAGAACAAGGACAAAACATGACCAATTTAAATTCCTTTAAGAATTACCAATGTCATGAACAATGTCATGACGTCTGTTGTAACATCAACATACAAACAAACTATTTATCTAACCATTTAAATTGTGCAGAATTGTAAATGCTGAAAGATAAATAACACAATGAATTGTTTACCCCGTTCGGTGCAACCTCACCTACATCTGGGGGCTACCAAGCTAGAAAGGAAATCCACTATTAGCATAATCAATTCAAAGCTAAACTCCCTCGTTTACAACTCCTCACTTAATATCTACCCAATGCAATTTCTGCCTAGAATCCACTAGACAAGAGACCCCGCTCACTCCCCCTCAATCACCATAGTAATAATCAATTCAATACAAAAGACAGACTTTAGAAGACACTCTTCAAAGTCACAATACTCGATTTTTCTTAACAGCTTCAATCAAGGACAAAACACTTTTGCTTAAAAGCTTAGAGTGAACACACACAATGTACAGTCCAAAACACACTAGTCCAATCCAATCATCCAAGAGATAATTTCTTGGCTCACAAGAAATCCTAGGACTCAAAAACACACGTAAAGCATAATTGCACAAGACATAATTCTTCACTCACAAAACACTGTACAAATAACAGCCTAAATATGTCTACCACAATGCATCCAAAGATACAAAGGGTGACTTACAAAGTCACACATACAATGGACTCTCAAAACCCTAATCCTTTATTTTACACTCAAGTTTTTCTTGTTGTGAGTGCTTGATTTTCCTTGCTTCTGCGCTTCCTTTAATAGCAATGCAGATTGGGCTTAGGCTGATCAAAAGTAACAGCAGGGAGAGAAGATTGCAACAGAACTTAGGTTTAACCAAGTTAATCTAATTTCCCTAATTTAGATGTTATGAATTAGGTCACAACTACTTCATGTTATGCCCAGCTCTGACTAGAATCTCGCCTGAGATAACTAAGGAGCCATAACAGGTTTCTTGAATTCTAGCCTAAGATATATTAGGAACCATAACAGAAAAAACAAACAGCGCCCTGATGTCATACGCTTGATGTCATAACATCCAGCATGACATTCAACACACTTTGTTCTTAGCTGACCAAACTTACCCTGCTGATCACTTCTGCAGAATCTTCTTCATAACAGTAGAAACAAATGTTTTATAGTTTCCTAAAAAGTCTCAAAGATCCTTTTTATGAACACCAATTAAATCTGCATTTTCATGTTATGAATATCTTTGACCTGCACACACTTGATGAGATATATCCAACATGATCTCATCAAACCAAACCACTTCTGTCAAGTGATAGCAGCTCCTACTGTACCATACAGCAATGTCATGACATTGGTCATGACATCCTAATTAAAACTCATGACAGCAGTTCTGTCATGACAGCAGATGGATGTCATAATGTTCAGCTTGACATCAGTGTAGAATCATGTTTTACCAAAATTTAGCCAATTATAGAACCATGGACAATCATAGAATCATGGAACTAACAATCTCCCCCTTTGGCAAATTTTGGCTAAAACAACCAAACAAACTTATCAGGGAAGAAACAGCAGTAGTGTTCTCAATTACATCTAGCCTCACAAACTATCAAGCTCCCCCTTAATAGTTGCATTCAGCAAGCAACTACACAATCTGCACATTGCTTAGCAGTAGCAGTAGATAACAACACTTTACTCCCCCTCAGTTTAGTCAAAAATTGACAAAAATTGGAGTAAATGTACATACTCATATGCACACATATAAACCAAGACCATCATACACCATGCTTCATCATGATGAGAAGCAAGCTCCACAGTATCAACTTCACCTGGCTTTTACCCCATTGTCATTGAATCTTGAGTTCTTGTCTTATCTGAAGTTGCACTTTCAGAAGTGACACTTTTGACATCACCAATTAAAGGATAATCAATTAAATACTTGCCAAGTAGAAATTGATTTTAAATCCCTAATTTGAGACACACAAAAATTCTGTAGAGAAAAATAAAATCTCCCAGACAAAAACCAATGTTGTTACCTGATAACGCGAAATCATATCGTTTATTTGGCTTGATTTACATGCATTTATTTGTGACTTTTATTAATTTATCTTGATTTATGTTCTATTATATGATTAATTTACTTCGTTTTGCAGATTGGGGAGAATTTGGACTAAAGAAAGAAAAGGAGAAGAAACAGATGAAAAACGGATGAAAAATAGATGAAAAACAGCAGATACGGATTCTGCTGCTGCGACGACTGTCACAGGTCCATGACGACCGTCATGCGTGTGACGACCGTCACATTTCATGACGACCGTCACGCAGACAAAAAACGCAGAATCGGAATTCATGATCAATCTCAACTTAAATCCTTCCTACACTTTCTCCATTCACTGCCCACTACTGGAAGTTACTACACTTTCTCCACTCACTGCCCACTACTGGAAGTTACTACACTTTCTCCACTCACTGCCCACTACTGGAAGTTACTACCACTTTCTCCATATCTCACGCATGATCTCAGGAAGTTGAGATAAGAAACATCTCCTATAAATAGACAAGAGACTCACAGAGAAAGCGGTGGATTCTTCATCCCGAAGTTCTGCCAAAGTTCCATCAAAGTTATTTATCGTTACTTTTATTTTCCTTTCCATTTTCCTTCAGTTCAGAATATTGTATTTTCTTCCTGTACCTTTAATTTCTCGCCAAAGTAGAATCCTGCCGACATTGTGGGGGACTACCCAAGGATTTGAGATCAGTACAATTTACAGGTTTTTATTAATTGAATTACTACTTTATTTCTGTTATGATGCACGCTTTATTATTCCGTTGTTTATGTCTATTTCCGTTCGCATTAATTATCATGTCTGGCTAAGTTAGTTTTATCGGTATGTAACCGAATTAGTAGGATAGGATTCGATAGTAACCGGCATCTTCCCTTTTTACAAACAACCTTTCTGGCCGTAGTGTTTAAATTTATTTACTGAATAAACTTCGTCGCGAAAGCGAGAACTTATTTAAAAGTAGTTTTGCCACGAAAGTGGGAAATTAATTAAGGTACGAACCAACAAGCGAAAGCTGCGGCAAGACCAGATAGTAAACACTAGGCATTTGTTTTAATAACAGCGAAAGCACTTTAAAATGGATTAGAACCTAGAGATTTCCAAAAAGTAGTTTTAACCCCGAATGGAACAGCGAAAGCGTACATTCGACCCTTAGAATTATGACTAGCGTCAACAACCATCGTGAGACGAAAGTCTTCAGATCACTATTTTCTTCTGAACAATGTTTGCAAAGAGTAAGAAGCATCGGTGACCTGTCGAATCCCAGATAACTAAGTCTTTGCATACCGATATCCTTTACCGTATTTCTCTAAACCAATTTTCTTTATTTCTTTTGCATTTAATTTCATTCGCATTCAATTTTCCTAATTCCAATAGCCTTAGCTTTACACCGTAATAATAGATAACGGTATATTGACATTGGTCTCTGTGGGTTCGACAATCTTTTATATTACTTCGATATTTCCGTGCACTTGCGGAGCGATCAAGTTTTTGGCGCCGTTGCCGGGGACCAACAGTCAATATTGTAATTCCGTTGTTGCATAGTATAGACTAAGGCACTCTTATCTAAATCATTATGTATAACCCATATTTCCCTTATAATTACCACCCTCCATATTATAACTACCACCCCCAATATTTCGAGGAACCACAAATTCCGCTTAAATCCGACCTCGAAATATTATTAGAAGATTTCAATATTACGCACTCTCACCCAAATCCCCTCTATGATGACGACTCCCAATGTTTTGAGGAAACGCAAGATTTTGATACATCCAACCTCGAACTACTACTAGAAGAATTCAATGAGACGTCTACTCACTCTAGGATAGAATCTATGATGGAGCGCTTTGTGGAAACACAAACTCTCCAAAACGAAGATTTTAGAAAACAACATCTCCAAATTAATGAAGACCTTAGGCAGATGAATGTTATTGTCGATTCCCTCGCAACTCACAACGAGACTTTGGAGACTCAAACCTCCCTGCTTAGACAAACACCTCTAGGACCCTTCCCAGAAGGACATGTGAATGTTGTAACAACCGTTAATGAAGAACAAATAGAAGATCTTAGGGAGATTGATGATGAGCCTGAGGAGAGTTTTGGTGAGAAAAACATACATATTGAGAAAAATCCACCGACCCCAACCGAAAGGGAGGTTGTCGAAGAGGTAGAGAAGGAAGCATGTATCGTTGCTCCTCCTCCCTATACCCCACCTATTTCTTTCCCACAAAGGTTTGCAGAAGTTAAGGTAGACTCCCAATCCAAAACATCTGTGGAGGTATTGAAAAATATACACACCAATTCACCTTTGTCTAAGGCCCTTCATAGAAAAAGAAAATTCGAGGACCGTGAAACTAGGGTCATTATTACTGTTAAAAGGGTACGATTAACTTTTGAGGTGGTGGATGAAATAACTATGCCCAAATTTGAAAAACTGATACTTAGGATAGATCCAGAACCACCACCACAAGTTCAAAACAATGAACCACCCTATAGAAGAAAGAAAAGAAAAGGTGAGGGATATGAGAGATGGCTTGATAAGTGGCCATGGAAACCGAAGACTATTCAAAGTTCGATCGAGGAACCATTCTCGAAAGAACCGCCATGAGTACTTGCACTCCTTAGCCGTCGAGCTATCGACGCTAAACAAAGCGCTGTGTGGGAGGCAACCCACAAGGTCTTTATTTTAATTTGTTTGTTTAAATTTGCAGAAAATAAAGAAATGTATCGCTTGTTACGCTTTAGCTATTTCTAGGTGAAAAATCTCTAGATGACGATCTGAGAAGATGAGCTATACCCACGGACATTCCTATGAGTGTCGCTGCTGGTGGGGACACTGATGATGAGTACTTCCTCTGGAGGCGAGCAACATGATGAGCTGGTTCGAGAATTACACAAACAAAGTATCTCAAAATGCCCGCCACCGAAGTAGAAGTGATCAACAAAGACAAGGATAGCAAGAGCAGTAGCATTCATACAGGTTTTATCTTTCCTTTTCCACCTTTTACTGAAACATTGAGGACAATGTTTGGTTTAAGTGTGGGGGAGGAACTCTATCGCTTTCATTTTATTACCTTTTAGTTTGATTTATTGTTTTTATCTATTTTTAATGCTATTTTTAATGCTATGTCAAAATCTTTGCATGTGCTGTCGAGTCTTTATGAGTGGTTTTCGCCTGTTATTCAAACTTCCCCAAAATTTCAAAATTTCAAAATTTTAACCTCCGACAAAAACTTTTTGATTCATGACATGGTACTCTGAAAGTATATAGGCTGTTTAGGCTATGTTAGAAAAACTTGGGAAAGTGTGGATAAAATTGATATCGTCCTGACAACCTTAACCCCCTAAATATGCAAAATAAATTTGAGTACCCATTATGCCGAGACCTTAAAACTCCAGGTTCTTGTAGTAATCCCTAAGTAGTTTATTTAAGCAGTCAGCACCATCCTAAACACACTACGTAAGAAACCGATGCAAATAAGTGTATTATCTCTAGGTTAAAATGAGAAACTAAGAAAGAAAAGAAAAAAAATTATGAAGAAAAAGACATGTTCCTTCTAAGTTAGGTTCCCCTCGCCCGAGCACTTAGCCTAACGGTACAAACTCTTTACGTTCAAATGATGCTTAAGCATATTTGCAGGAAAAAATGAAATAATAATGAGATCGTAGTCACTAACAGGTCTACTTGTCATGAATGTGTATGGATAACGGGCTTAATGTGATTGCACTATAATGAAATGGGGTGAAAGAGAGCATGAGTTATAGGTTGAGTTATAATGGCATGATTCCGATTGGTTTGCATAAGTAGGGAGTTTTTGAAACCATGTCGTTATGATATCCTTGGTATTAAAATTTAGTACCTATCGATCTAACGTTAGCCTAGCAGCCACGTATGATTAGAGTTTCGTTGTGACTTTGTTTCGAACTATGCTTATTTCTTTTTACTGTGTTGGTCGATTGCTTGAGGACAAACAATGGTTTAAGTGTGGGGATGTTTGATAACGCGAAATCATATCGTTTATTTGGCTTGATTTACATGCATTTATTTGTGACTTTTATTAATTTATCTTGATTTATGTTCTATTATATGATTAATTTACTTCGTTTTGCAGATTGGGGAGAATTTGGACTAAAGAAAGAAAAGGAGAAGAAACAGATGAAAAACGGATGAAAAATAGATGAAAAACAACAGATACGGATTCTGCTGCTGCGACGACCGTCACAGGTCCATGACGACCGTCATGCGTGTGACGACCGTCACGCAGACAAAAAATGCAGAATCAGAATTCACGATCAATCTCAACTTAAATCCTTCCTACACTTTCTCCACTCACTGCCCACTACTGGAAGTTACTACACTTTCTCCACTCACTGCCCACTACTGGAAGTTACTACACTTTCTCCACTCACTGCCCACTACTGGAAGTTACTACCACTTTCTCCATATCTCACGCATGATCTCAGGAAGTTGAGATAAGAAACATTTCCTATAAATAGACAAGAGACTCACAGAGAAAGGGATGGATTCTTCATCTCGAAGTTCTGCCAAAGTTCCATCAAAGTTATTTATCGTTACTTTTATTTTCCTTTCCATTTTCCTTCAGTTCAGAATATTGTATTTTCTTCCTGTACCTTTTATTTCTCGCCAAAGTAGAATCCTACCGACATTGTGGGGGACTACCCAAGGATTTGAGATTAGTACAATTTACAGGTTTTTATTAATTGAATTACTACTTTATTTCTGTTATGATGCACGCTTTATTATTCCGTTGTTTATGTCTATTTCCGTTCGCATTAATTATCATGTCTGGCTAAGTTAGTTTTATCGGTATGTAACCGAATTAGTAGGATAGGATTCGATAGTAACCGGCATCTTCCCTTTTTACAAACAACCTTTCTGGCCGTAGTGTTTAAATTTATTTACTGAATAAACTTCGTCGCGAAAGCGAGAACTTATTTAAAAGTAGTTTTGCCACGAAAGTGGGAAATTAATTAAGGTACGAACCAACAAGCGAAAGCTGCGGCAAGACCAGATAGTAAACACTAGGCATTTGTTTTAATAACAGCGAAAGCACTTTAAAATGGATTAGAACCTAGATATTTCCAAAAATTAGTTTTAACCCCGAATGGGACAGCGAAAGCGTACATTCGGCCCTTAGAATTATGACTAGCGTCAACAACCATCGTGAGACGAAAGTCTTCAGATCACTATTTTCTTCTGAACAATGTTTGCAAAGAGTAAGAAGCATCGGTGACATGTCGAATCCCAGATAACTAAGTCTTTGCATACCGATATCCTTTACCGCATTTCTCTAAACCAATTTTCTTTATTTCTTTTGCATTTAATTTCATTCGCATTCAATTTTCCTAATTCCAATAGCCTTAGCTTTACGCCGTAATAATAGATAACGGTAGATTGACATTGGTCTCTGTGGGTTCGACAATCTTTTATATTACTTCGATATTTCCGTGCACTTGCGGAGCGATCATTACCTAGGTCATTCATAAGGAGTAAGCATAGTCCTAGTTCAAACCAACACTAGTAATGCAGCTACACATCATACAAGTACACAACTCCCTCTGTCATGCATAATCAGCACTCCCCCTAAAAGAGAGAACCCAAACACATGAAGAATCACTGCAGTTTTACGCCCCTTAATTCACAAACCACACTAGAACAAGTATCAGAAGTAGTTGCAGGATAGCTTTTTGTGAGATTCCTCAGATTTCAACTTTGAAAGACAAAAAAAATCTCCAAGATGTCAGAGTGAATGTCCTTCCTTATGCACAAGATCAAGGCTGATGGTGTCTTGATCTTCATCTTCACCTGTCAAACAAGACAAACACTTGGATAGAAGCTCAAAACACTGGTTTGATCCATTGATACCCAACGACAAAATAAAATATACTGTCAGGTTCACCCTGAGTTAGAGCAGTAACATAATGTCACAACATCTTGTCTGACATTCCATTTTCATAGAGGCATACAATCACAAACTGCTTGACACCACAAACAATCTTGAACAGTAACTGTACTATTGCAGCAATAGATCCTAGAAGTATAACTCCCCATATCAAGGATACCTAGTGCTCTTTTTCTAGAAGCACGTGAATGGAAAACATAAGACTCATCTTCATGTCTTCAAGAGCTCACTCTTTGTTCAACACACCTGCAGAATGCATTCACTTACTGCTTGAACTACAAGCAACTAGTACACCTATCAGATAGAAGCTCTCCCCTTATCTTCTATATAAGTTGCTCCAAGATCACCACAGTATCTCAAGACCAACCTCATGCTCATACAGTGAGAAGGCACCAAACAGATCCACTTCTAGAGTTACTTGCAGCAGAAAAACCCTTTTTCCACAAGTATTTTGATCTCAGCCTAAGATGGACATCCCATACTCCAAGACATTCTTTACCTCATCATTCTCCCGTATGATAGGTTAGAATGCTTCTGAGTCAACCAGTGACTTGATCACTTCCATATACCACATCAGAATGCAATCAACCAATGATCCATTCTAGTCTTGTACAATACCTTCACATCATACTCCAAGACAGTCCTTTTACCTCATCATTCTCCTGTATGACAAGATAGAGTACTTCTTAGTCAAGATGTGAATCACAAGTTCTGCACCAAATCTTAAACTCCTTCGCCAAGGAAAACCAAACCATATCCAATGGTTCTTTATCTGCCCACAACTGGACTTACTACTGCCTAGTAATCCAACTGAAGATCTTTAGAGAACACAGCTCCACCAGCTTGATCAAACACATCTCCAAAAGAAGGTAATCTTCCATAAGCAACTTAGGGCTTCTACCACAAGCTCCAATGTATGAACAGAACTAGAACCTCCTTTGGTCTTCAAACAACTACCCTTCTGCACAAGTGTAATTTATAAAAGCACACTGCTTAAATAACCAAATGCCACTGTTTGGTTACTCAGCATCTTTCAGAGCTCTAGACATTCTTCCACCAAGCTAACTTGTTCTACTTCCTCCATAGCAAGGCATATTTGATACACCAAGAATTGGACCTAAAGTTTCTGCTTGATGTCACAACATCTGTTTAGACATCTTGTGGTGAATTCAGTCCTTTATTCTGCCACTTAGAAGAGCCTCATCAATCTATCAGAACAAGAGTACAAAGACTTAATGTTGAGTAGACAACCTCTATTCTGCTTTAGTGAACCACAACAAATGCTTTGAAATGCATTTGCTTCAAAAACTCCTCTTTCGAGAAACCAAAGATGACAAGGTTTGATTCTTCAGAGAAGGAAAATATCTTTATAAAAGTACTCCCACTTTCCTTAAGTAGATACTTCTTTAGGAAATCAAGGATAGCTGACACTTATCCTTTTCCTCAAAGATGTGCAAGGTCACATGCTCCAAGCAGTGCTATCACCAACATCATCTTCTAGAGCAATTTCTTTCCAGGAAACTTTCTAGATAAAGCTTAGATGTTTCTAGTAGAAACTAGAATGCACCTGCTGCACTTCAACAGATCTAAGAGACATGTCTTTCACTTCCATCAGTACTACATTCTAGCCTTAGTTTCTTGCCAAGAATCTTACTAGAATAAATACAGATCCAGCTATACCTTCTTGAATCAACATAATTCTGCATACTCTCTGCTGATGGAATGCCTCAACATCTGGTTGAACATCAGATCTTTTAAGTAGACCAAACAAGTCAGGGGCCTGACACTTCTGCAACAACTGATGAGACACCTTGATCATCAACTAAGGATAATCCATTAAATATTTGAGAATATCTCAAATAGCAATGAATCTTAAATCCTTATAATAACTCCTTCTCTGAACTTCAGCAATCTTGAACTTCATGGATAACCAATTAAATACGTGTGTAGTCCACACATAGCAATTGATCTTAAATCCACACAACTTCAAGAATACCAAGGCTGAAACATAAAGGCTGACACCCTTGACTCAACCTGCCTATGACTTCCTCTGTTGAAAGAGCCTTTGCAAGTCATGGGTGGTGAAAATAAATCACCTCCCACTATCCTTTCTAAAACAGCCTTGTAATACACAACAAAACAACCCAGTCATATAGCTACAAACACCATCTTCCAACCATCTACATAACTGCCACAGCCATGCATCAAACTGTATATAGGCCAATCTTCTCCCAGGGCTACCAGAGTTCTTTCATCAGAAACATATGCAACGGAACCACCAAAAGAACATCTCCAACATGCCCTAAACAAGATGTCAGACCATTTTATAGTTCATCATGCAGAAGTAGCCACTCCTCCTTTGGCAATACATTCAGAAGGTCATAGAAGCTCCTATATCAGAGGGCACAGCAACAGATACATAGAACTCTTCACAAACTCCTCATTTGGCAGAATCAGCACATCAGCTGCAGCTTCTCCTTATTTAAACTACCAGAAAGTATCTCCTAAGATCTCATCCAGAATAGACAGGATGTCTGCTCTGATACTAATTGAAATTCTGGTATGCAAATCTCATATGTCCTATGAGATGCAAAGAACATCGATCTCTGCTGAAATAGAACAAGGACAAAACATGACCAATTTAAATTTCTTTAAGAATTACCAATGTCATGAACAATGTCATGACGTCTATTGTAACATCAGCAGACAGACAGACTATTTATCTAACCATTTAAATTGTGCAGAATTGTAAATGCTGAAAGATAAATAACACAATGAATTGTTTACCCAATTCGGTGCAACCTCACCTATATCTGGGGGCTACCAAGCCAGGAAGGAAATCCACTATTAGCATAATCAATTCAGAGTTAAACTCCCCCGTTTACAACTCCTCACTTAATATCTACCCAATGGAATTTCTGCCTAGAATCCACTAGACAAGAGACCCCGCTCACTCCCCCTCAATCACCGCAGTGATAATCAATTCAATACAAAAGACAGACTTTAGAAGACACTCTTCAAAGTCACAATACTTGATTTTTCTTAACAGCTTCAATCAAGGACAAAACACTCTTGCTTAAAAGATTAGAGTGAACACACACACTGTACAGTCCAAAACACACTAGTCCAATCCAATCATCCAAGAGATAATTGTTTGGCTCACAAGAAATCCTAGGACTCAAAAACACACGTAAAGAACAACTGCACAAGACATAATTCTTCACTCACAAAACACTGTACAAATAATAGCCTAAATATGTCTACCACAATGCATCCAAAGATACAAAGGTTGAGTTACAAAGTCACACACACAATGGACTCTCAAAACCCTAATCCTTTATTTTACACTCAAGTTTTTCTTGTTGTGAATGCTTGATTTTCCTTGCTTCTGCGCCTCCTTAAAAAGCAATGCAGTCTGGGCTTGGGCTGATCAAAAGTAACAACAGGGAGAGAAGATTGCAATAGAAATTAGGTATAACCAAGTTAATCCAATTTTCCTAATTCAGATGTTACGAATTAGGTCACAGCTGCTTCATGTTATGCCCAGCCCTGACTAGAATATCGCCTGAGATAACTAAGGAGCCATAATAGGTTTCCTGAATTCTAGCCTGAGATATATCAGGAACCATAACAGAAAAAAAAAACAGCGCCCTGATGTCATACGCTTGATGTCATAACATCCAGTATGACATCCAACACACTTTGTCCTTAGCTGACCAAACTTACCCTGCTGAACACTTCTGCAAAATCTTCTTCATAACAGTAGAAACAAATGTTTTATAGTTTCCTAAAAAGTCTCAAAGATCCTTTTTATGAACACCAATTAAATCTGCATTTTCATGTTATAAATATTTGTGACCTGCACACACTTGATGAGATATATCCAACAGGATCTCATCAAACCAAACCACTTCTGTCAAGTGATAGCAGCTCCTACTGTACCAGACAGCAATCTCATGACATTGGTCATGACATCCTGATTAAAACTCATGACAGTAGTTATGTCATGACAGTAGATGGATGTCATAACGTTCAGCTTGACATCAGTGCAGAATCATGTTTTACCAAAATTTAGCCAATCATAGAACCATGGATAATCATAGAATCATGAAACTAACACGTATAAAAACCACTGATCAAACTCCCCTAAACTTAAACCATTCTATGACCTCAAGCAACAAGCTTGGATAACTAATTTTCAGATCAAATGACACATCAAGTGAAGGACTTAAGAATGTAAGGTGTGTTGATACTCATATGTGAGTCTTTGTTCTGATCGGCTAAAACTAGTTCTCTCGGTAATCATCCGTTAACGAAGGTATTACATAAACACACACCGCGGTAAAACCACGGACCTAAATCCCTCTTTCGGCCAACTCTCCAACTATGCTTTGGACTTAAGTCTTTTCTTCGATTTTCTACCCCTTTCATTCGGATAATCAGATTAAGACATTTCCGATTGCTTTCCTTCACATGTACAATTTTGATCGAGACTTTTCCTGTGGCACCTTTATTCTTTTTTTCTCGCTCATTGGCATTTATTAGTCCACTTTAGGACGATTATAGAGATTCAACTATCGTTAGGCTAAATAACCGGGTGAGGCTTACCCAACTTAGAAGGACTATTTGTCTTTACCGTCATTATTCAATTTTTTTTGGTGCCACGAGTCATTCTCACAATCAATCTTTAAACATGCAATTCTTTTTAATCATGTCGGACTATCATTATGAACTAATTGATGAATACTTCTCAATTCTAAGTACTGTAACACAAATCTACACGTTGGACTCGTTTCCTTACTTCGGGGAACCTAGGGTGTTCAAATTATACCTCAATTTCCAAATCTTTCCAAGTTCCTTAGTTTTAACTCCTCTTCCCTCGAACTCTAAATACTTTCCTGACTACCTCACACACATAGAATTCATAAGAAAAAAATTTACGGTCTTCATATGGGGGAATTCTACGTGATTTTTACCGAACTCAATTAAAAAGGTATTTAAATTGACAATTCAAAACAGTAAAACCTCCCCCAAACTTGAATTGAACATTGTCCTCAATGTTTAAGAACAAGAGAAGAAGATATGTACTCACAGAGATCCTCGCAGAAGGGTCGACAGGTAATGCAACACCTCTTTGTTGCTTACACGTTTTCCCTTGCAACTCTCGTTTATTCCTGCAAAAAAATAACCACAAAAAAGAAAAACATAAATTTTTAAAATTCGTGGATTTCCTCCCACGCAGTGCTTAGTTTAACATCGTATGGCTCGACGGTTGACTCCCCATTGTTATGGGGGGTGATTTAGCCTCCAAACTCTATTGCTTGACTTTTTTGCAACAGAATATCTGTCAGGTTCAGAGTTAAGAGCAACTTGAAGTGGTTTTGATCGTTCTCCTTTTTTAGTTGTTTTGATCATCCCAACTGAAAGTTTAACATCTTCATCCTTACCTCTCTTCTTAACCTCTAATGCTTTTAAAGTGATTTCCTCATCAAAATATTTCAAAGTGAGCGTACTTGTTTCAATATCAACATTGCATCATCTAGTAAGCAGGAACGGTCGGCCAAGTATGATTGAAGTTTCTTCATCTTTTGGAATATCCATGATTTGGAAATCCACCGGGAAGGTGAAGTTATTGATCGTCACCAGTATATCCTATGCTAGTCCATATGACCTCTTAGTTGTGTGGTCGGCAAACTTCAAGCTTGTTCCCGTGTCGCTCACTTTTCCAATACCCAGCTTTTTGAAAATAGATAAAGGCATGAGACTCACACTAGCACCTGAATCAACCAGGACTTTCTTAAAATTTCTATCTTTTATAGTACAAGGGATTACTACTAGTCCAAGATCTTTCCGCTTGATGGGGATTCTCTTTTCTTGTGATATTTCCTTACACTGCTCCGTTGTGATTTTCGGATCCTCACCCATTGGTCTCTTTTTACCTATTACTTCTTTCATGAATTTCTTGTACAAAGGCATTTGCTCAAGTGCTTCAAAGAACAACATGTTGATTTCAAATTTGTTGAACATTACGCTGAATCTTCCAAAGTCTTTCTCTTTCTAATCCTTCTTTGTAACTCTTTGAGGATAAGGTAGCTCGATTTTCAGTTTAACCTCATCTTTTTTTTCTCTTCAGTTGGATTTTCAAATGGCGCAGCTTCTTCTAGTTCTTTTACTTTTTCTCTTACCTCAAGTTCCTCCTCTATACATTCATACTCATTTTTTTTCCTCTTCTTCTATCATTTTCTAATTTCTTGTTGCGACATCATTAATACTCTCTTGATTTTTCGGATTCGGTACTGTCGCACTCGGGAGGGTTCCTTGAGCGTGTGTGGAGAGGTGTTGGGCTATCTCCGCCATTTGAGCCTCAAGATTTTTTATGGAAGTTGTGTTATTCCTTTGAATATTATGGGTCTCTTCTTGGAATTGAATATTTTGAGCTGCCATTTTTTCAATAGCTATCTCCCATTCTGCTTTTTAAGGAGTCTGTTGCTGCTGCAGATATTGAGATTGACTCTGATCTTTCCAGGAAAAGTTAGGATGATTCTTCCACCCTGGATTATAAGTTTGAGAGTATGGATTTTTCTGCCTCAAATACTTTATCTCTTCAATTTATTTAGCAGTCGCAAGACAATGAGCAGTAAAATGGGGTCCATTACAAACTTCACAGCTCACAGCTTGGACAGGTTGAACTTGAGCTACAGTTTCAGTACTCACATTCATTCCCTTAAGCCTTCTTTCCACTTCAGCTTTGATTTGCTCTTCCATTTTCATCACATGAGTTGCCAACTTCAAGTCAACTACTTCTTCCGGCTTACTCACACTACGGTCATATAGTTCCAGATGCTCATTTACAATGGCTTCAATGATTTATTTGATACCAGTGGCTGTTGTAAATTTAGATGAGCCACCGGCTGCTGTATCAATTAGCTGCTTAGTCTTCATCTTAAGACCATTCACAAACATTTGCATCTGTTTAGTTTGATCCAAGTTGTGAGTAGGACATGCAACCAATAATCGTTTGAACCTTTTATAAGAATCTCCTGGTGATTCTCCCTCCCTTTGTTTAAAATTCATAATATCATATCGTTTGCGAATATAAACAGAGGCAGGAAAATACTCATTCAAAAAGGCCATCTCCATCTCTTCTCACGTAGTAATACTTCCGGCTGGTAAGGAGTAAAACCACTCTTCATCATCTTCCGATAAAGTGAACGGAAACATTCTTAACCTTTTTGCTTCATATGTGTGCCCTTCAATCTTGAGAGTAGTGCTCATCATCACAAATATTTGTAGATGTTTATTGGCATCTTCATTAACCTTTCCGGTGAAAGGTATCCTCTCAAGTTGAGTGATTGTGCTTGGATGCAGCTGGAAATTTGGTACATTCATTGGTTGGTTTACAATTGTTAACCTACCATCTGGTGCATTAGCTCCGCCATAATCGCCAAGAAGTCTCTCCGCTGGTGGGAGTCCCGTCATAGCTATAGTGTGTCTATCTGATTCCGAACCTGAATCTGATGAACAGAAACTCTTTTGTCTTCTGAAGCTAATAGTCTAGCTTGTCTACGTCTTTCGTGTAGAGTCCTTTCAATTTCTACGTCCAAAGAAAAATTAGTTGAGGAGTCTCCTCGCATGAAAATGTTAGACGCGAATTAGTAGTAACAAAAATAATTAATAATAATAATAAATAATAATAAAAAACTGAAAATAAAATTTTGGTCGCAGAGCAACAAAATTTCAATTGAATTACAATTAAATTGATATTCTGGCAGTCCCCGACAACGGCGCCAAAAACTTAACCGATAAAATAGCAAGTGTACTATTTTGACCGATGTAGTAATAAGGGAAAGGTTCCCCGAAAATCGATCTCGAGGACTGCGTATGAATATAAGTTCTATAATAATGCAATTGAACAAAAAGTCAATGGGGTTTTGGTTTGTTGTTTTAAAAATGTAAAGGCTAGAAGACAAAAGCAGTAAAATAAAGGTTTTGGACAGTTATGAGGAGCATGCTAGGGTAGGGTGTATGAAAAGCCTTGTAACAACCTTAATTCTTAGTTTCAGAAATCACCGCTCAATCCAATTGTTACTGATTTTAATGATTAGTTGACCCTAATTCCTTAGCAGAAAACCCTTTGGTATTCTCCCTATGCCCCAATTCCTTGGCAGTATATGAACAATACTAAGCAATTTATTTTATCTAAAACATTACGGTTTCTATAGGGTATCCTCATTCCTAGGCAATATCTACTATAGTATTATCGTATAAAAGTGTTAAGAATCGTTTTTCCAAACCTAAGGTTAAACATAAATCAAATTCTTATTTGTCAGATAAGAAAAGCCTTAAGAACATTATACGATAACAACGATCATGAGAAAACAGTGAAATCACTAATTCAAAGAAAACAAGGTTATTACAGAGTCAATCCAGGGACACCCCCTAACATTAGGGGGTTTAGCTACTCATAATATTTAAAATAAATTTAACAATTAGATTGAACATTACAAGATTATAGGGTTGCCTTGATCTTCAATTGCTCCCGCTCATGAAAACCTTCAGTTTCCCCAATCCTTGGTCGCTCCAATCTTGATCGTAAAATTATTTTCTGTCCAAAAGTTCCATTTTCCTTCTCAAAACAAGTCTTAAATACCCTTAGGAATCTCAGGTCCAACCCAGTAATAGGAAAATACCCAAAATACCCTTAGGAATCACAAAGGTCAAAAATCCAAGAAAATTAGAAGATGAAGCGCTTTAGCCAACACGGGCCGTGTCAGCTGACACGGGCGGCCGTGTTGGCTCACTGTCTATCTAAAATCAACTTTTTGTTGTTGTGAGTGCTTGGCATACTGACACGAGCGGCCGTGTCAGGCTCCTGGTCCACTTCAAAAACACTTCTGAATTCATGTTGTTTTCCCCGGTTTTTGCTCTGATTCTTCTTGATTGCTTACCTGAACCTAGAAAACATGGAAATACCAAACCAACGCGTAAAATGCAATAAAAAAGAATAAAATGTGACTAAACATATATAATGATTAACTAAAACTAATGGTAAAATATCATATAAAAACCACTGATTATGTATCAACTATTGCAATGCTTGCAATATCAAACAATAACTCCTGGCAACGACGCCATTTTGTTGAAAGAGTATTAGTGTGGGTTTTTGTTATCGTATCCGCAAGGATTGTGTGATATTATTGCCGTTCTACAATTGGAATCGTTTTAAACATAAAACATAAAAAGTGGTTGGTTTGATTTTGTAACACGATTGCATAAAAATTATAATCAACGGTAAAAGGTTTCAGTTTTAAATGATTGGTAAGAACATGTCAAGATTATGGCTCGATAATCCATTTCATACACATTTTCTTAACAAAGCATGTGAGCTCATTAACAACAAATATTATCATATATCCTCTCAATATGTTTTATCTCTAAAACAAAATATTGATTTTTTATCATATTGATCCTTAGATGATCTCTCAACCTAACTATCAATATGATAACATTAAAGGTTAGATATTAGTGAATATCAACTTACAAAACTATCTCTAGACTTTGTTTATTGAAAGATGAAAAAACTAGGTTAACAGTTGAAACATATTTCTCAATAATGATCTAACATAAATATACAATAAAAACAAGGTTTTTTCACCATATATTCATCATCAATTTGTTCACATACACATATCAAGAGAAATATATACAAAAGTGAGGATTATCTACCTCTAATCTTGACAGAAAGAGAGATTTAGCTACCCATAACCATGGTAGCTTGAGCAACAAGTAACACAAAATTTTTTTGGAGCATCAAACTTGAAAGGATCAAAGACTGAAGTTTAAAAAATTTGATTTCTAAGTAGAAATGAAGAATATGTCTTTTTTCTCTTCACAAGAGTTTATAGATTACAAAAGATTAGTAAAAAATGAGTTATATACCAAAAAGTGTCACAAAGTACTAAAATACACAAGTTCTTCCCAGACAACTTCGTCGGGCGAACCACAGAAGTCGCCGTGAGAATTCCTTTAGTACAACCACGTGGCAACAACAGTGCAAACAAGCTGGAAAAAACATTTGAATTCGCCAGGCGAATCCCTTTCGCCTTTCCTTCTCCAGGCGAATCAGCCAGCGAACTAATTCCAGTAGCTACTGAAATTTCAATCTTCTTTTGCCTATATCTTTCACCAGGCCTTTGTTGGGCAAAACTCCCTTTTCACCACTCCTTCGGCAGGCGAAGGTCTTGATGTCTTCGACACGCGATTTTCTTCGTTTCTTTGCTTTTTCTTTTGATTTTTGTCGCACCATTTTTACAAAATATGCTGCAAAACTAAAAAATATATTTAAAATATCAAATAAATAAATTGATGTAAGAATCACTTAATAAATAAGTTGTTTCGCAATTAGAAGTGTGGAAAAGAGCTAAAAGTGCCATAAATTGATACGAAAATCATTCTAAACTTGACACCTATCAATATATTTTTATTGGACATGTATATATAACATTGCCGATAGACACTTATGTGTATCAGTACCAAATTACACTATATGTAATATCTTTTCTAGATGTATATTATGTGTGGGTGTTACAATCGATGCGGGTACGAGTACCTTAGTACCTAACACACTCCATATCCGTACAATATATATATATATATATATATATATATATATATATATATATATATATATATATATATATATATATATATATATATATATATATATATATATATATATATATATATATATATATATATATATATATATATATATATATATATATATATATATATATATATATATATATATATATATATACTTTTACTATTATGTATACATGTTAATTTATCAATTTTATTAAATGCATCATTATTAAAATTGTACTTTGTTACGAATTTTGTTGTGAATTACGACAAAATTCAATATCAATTTGTGAGGTAAAGAACAATAGCAACCAAAGTAAATGGTCTTCAGCAATAATAATCCATACACAAATAATATAACAAAATAAGGTAAGAAAAAACCGAAAGTTTGTTTACTCAGTTTGATCAAACGATCTACTATGGGGGAGAGAGCAGCTATCCAATTCACTATACTCAGAAAGTTGTTACAAGATATTAAAGATGAGTTACAAGAAAATAGCTTTCGCTTTCAGGTTCCTAAGAACAACCTTATTTTCTACCCAAGTGTTTCTCAACCTCTCAAACTCTCAATATATGATTCACTTAAACCCAAGGTATAACAGTATTTCACAATAACCTTAAACAACTCCAAAGGTTTACCTAAACCTTTGCTTTTCTAAGGTTTTCCTTGTGAATAGCTGAAACCCTGTGTTATGCCTTTAAACCCTTTCTCTCTCTCTCTTATTGGTGTAAACTCTAAGTTTGTCACACACCAAGCATATAAGAGATACATATTTATAATAACAAATATCTAATAAAAAAAGCCCAAAATCACATAGATCCATGGACCGAATCAAAAAAGGCCCGAAAACACTATTCACCATACGGACGTCATTGTTCATCTGTACAGGGGTAACACTATTCACTGATCGATTTTTTTCCTCGACTTTTGGTCCAAATTTTTAAAACCTCTAATTTTCGCGGTAAATTCAATCTCCAAAATATGTTTTCTTTCTCTTCATCAACAAAAGTTTTAAGGTACATTTACAACAATCTCCACCTTGACTTTAAACTGTGTTGATACAAATTTAAGAATCAACAACATTGCTGCTCTCTACCAAGTTGAAACTTTAATCAGTAACTTTGATCAAATTCAAGCAACCCTTGAATCTTGATCTCGCAAATTGAATCCACTTGTTCCCAATTACCCTTTTCTGCCTAGGTAATTTAACAAGCCTACAAGTATGATTTTTCAACCACCCTTGACTCCACCTGTTTTCAAATGCCTCCCTGAAGGTTTTTCTTTTATTTTGCAGTCTTTCAGCCACATTAAAAACATAATATCCAAGGCTAGCATAATCGTCCCTCTGAGATGCTACAATAACCTTCCTTAGCTTATCATGAGTTAAATGATAATCAGAGATCTTTGTAACCGTTCCCTCACTACTGCTAACATCCATAGTAGAAAACTCCACCTCAAACTGAGTTTTCTACGTTATAGTTTCTCCCTTGGTTTTCATTATTCTTCTTCTGAAGAAATTCCCTACCAACCAAGTAAATTGTTTTAACCTCAGCTCTTCCCAAAAACTCAATAACAACTTAGCGGTAACATGCATTTGTATCCCTTGATTTCTGGAAAATTCATTGTACTCCTCTGAAACTTTCTCAAGGCATTCATAACGCCTTAAACTCAAATCTCATAGCTCTTCCTTGTCATGAATACCTCCATTAGCTAACGATGAATGAATAATAACATTTGAACCTTTTAAAATATATAGACCACATATTTTAGACCTTTTAATAATAATCAATTCATCACGCAAAATCTTCAATACTCCACGTTCAACTCTAGTACAATAGCCTAGATCATCAAACATACTTATAGATAACAAATTTCACTTGAGCTCTGGAACATACCTCACATTGTGAATAAGAAGTTCACGATCATTAAAAATTTTAAATCTGACCGTACCAATACCATGAACCTTGCATATAAACCCTTGCTCTCCCTTGTTGGTGTAAACTCTAAGGTTGTCACACACCAAGCATATAAGAAATACATATTTATAATAGCAAATACGCAACAAACAAAGTCCAAAATCACATTGATGCATGGACCGAATTGAAAAATTCCGAAAACTCGAAAATACTATTCACCGTACGGATAACACTATTCACCGTACGGACGTCACTATTTATCCTTATGGATAGCACTATTCACTGTACGGATTACACTATTTACCGACCATTTTTTTTCTCGACTTTTCGTCACACTTTCTAAAACTTCTGATTTTCGCGGTAAATGCAATCTCCGAAATATATTTTCTTTCTCTTTATCAACAAAGGTTTTAAAACATATTTACAACATAATTATTTTAATATAAACATTTGTTTATTTCTTAATTCAATAATATCATCCTTAATTTTTTTAATGTTATTAAAAATTTAAAACGGCATGATAAATTATAAATAATATACTAGTTTTTATTAAAAATATGGATAAACAGACATAAATATGGATACTTTGTATGCATAAGATATTGATACGAATATAAACATTAATCCTAAAACGGACGTGAATTTGAATACAAATTTTTTTTTTAACAAATATAAAAACGAATACTATAATATTCTATCCAACCACTTCCCATTACCATTCCCGATTGAGGATTTATAGAAATGAAGTAGAAAATTGAATTAAATATTACTCGTTAAAGATATTCAACATACAATTCAAATCAATTTTTGCCAAAGTTTGTGGTCACTACATAGATGCGTTAATCGTACAAAAACGTTTGCCATTGTTCAATGTACACTTATCATTATTTTACATTTTGGTTCATGTCAATCATGAAAAGCTAAAAAGAAAATAAAAATACTAATGAAAGGTTGGTGTAAAAAGAAACAAACAAGATACATTAATAATGTTTAAAAACATAACTTGCCAGCAATATTTGTTAACTGAGAAAAAAAGGTTAAATGATCAATCTAATGAGCTATAGAGACAAACAAGATATATTAATATACTTAAAAGAGACACTTAGTAATGTTTTTGTGTGATAGTTTTCTAAAAAAATAAGTTAAATCTCATAAAAATTGTTAAATTTTCTGGAGCAATTCTTTGTTAATTTGTGGTGTTTTAAAAAACAGAGAGAATATGTAGAGTAACCCGATTGAACGGAGAATTATAGGAGTCATTGATCTGATCTGAGTATTAAATCAAATATGCTATTGAATTAGTGAAAATCGATTAAAACTAATTAAATTTGATAAATCGACGGTTTTGAAAAACCGACAGATTCATTGCATGTTTTTTTTCCTTGAGCAAAATGATGTTGTTTTTACAATTATTTTTTTAAAATTAAAGTAAAATATAATTAGATTTTCTTGTTTGCAATTTATATTTTATACTATTTTATTATGCGATTACTATATTTAAAATTTAAATTTAAAGAATAAATATGTGAAATTATGATATTTTAAAGTTTTGTATGTGTCGTGATATTTTTTAAAGGTTGAGTCATCCGATTTAATCAATTTAATAAATATAAATTTTTTTTTATAAAGATCAGTTTGTTAAATTTAGTCATCCAGTTTAATTTGCTTAAATCACACAATTTGATCAATAACTCAAGATTCGACCAATTAACTGATAATCCAATACTCTTGCCGATAACCAATCAGTTTCTAAAATGTTGTTAATTAGAAATTATTAACATGTTAAATTTAATCACATTGTTTTAGGACCCATCTGCTTTACCGAATTAAAAAAAAAAGATTTTTTTAGTATTTTAAAAAATATAGTATATAAGTGTTTTTAAAATATTAAAAGTTTTTAATTTTTTTTTTAAATTGAGAAATTAATTTAACATCTTATAATATAAATTTATATTGTTAAAGATTAAAACATAGTCAAAATTACAATTTTTTTAAAAATAATATTTTTTAAAAATAATTTTGATAAACAAATATTTGAAATAACTTCATATTTAAATGAGTTATTAATAATAACTATTTAAATAAATGTCTAAATGTCATTTAAAATAAGCCGACACAAACGAAAATTTTTACCCAACCCAATTTTTGGAAAAAATTCCCAAAATACTCCACATTTTATTAAAATAAAATTTTAAAAATATTTAAATAAAAATTTAAAAATATTTAAATAAAATTTTAATAATAATTATTTAAATAAATATCTAAATATCATTTAAAATAAGCCGACACAAACGAAATTTTTTACCTAATTAACCCAATTTTTGAAAAAAATTCTCAAAATACCCCACATTTTAAAAATATTTTTAAGGTACCCCAGTTAGGGTTTTGGATTACACAAGGGCGCTAATCCAATTGGCGACCCTTTGTTAAGGCCATAAGGGTAGCGCCAATTGGTCTGGAGACACCTTATGCAGTCTCTAATCCAATTGACGACTTGGTTATGTTCATTAAAGGGTGTCGTCAATTCATCTGGAGACCCCTTGTATTTTGATTTTTTTTCTATAAATAGAGGTGTTGTGATCATTTAGTTCCACATCTACCCCTTGTATTTTGATTTTTTCTCTATAAATAGAGGTGTTGTGATCATTTAGTTCCACATCTCATCTGATATCTTTGTTCTACTAATAACATGTATCGTCGCCGGTGAAGAAAAGTCATCTATTCGAGAGAGAAGCCTCCGATGGACATGCTGTTTTAGAACATACAAAGTTTCAATCAACTTAAGAGGGAGCTGAATCGGTGGTTGGAAGGAGACATTGGTGAAGGGGGAAAAATACGTAGTATCGAGAGACTTGATCGGCTGCGTGAATGAGTTAGTGTTAAGACCGACAAAGATGCGAGGGAAGTCATGTTTGGACCGAATGATATTAATTTGATTGTTGAAATCACCTAGTTAATGTTTTATGTTTAATGAAATTAGTATGTGTTGTGTGTTGTTAGTCTTGTTTGTTGTTAAGACCGTTGTAACAAAGACTCGTCAATATATGAAAATATTTGGTTACAACAAATTAAACGATAAGCTAACTCATGAAGCAGATGCGCCTCCGACATTAGGACAATTTTTACGGTTGTGTCTGGGTTGATGACATATACTACACAATCTTATCATTTTATTAGTCGTATCCATTTTGGTTCTTATACACTTGTTGTTTCGGCGTCCCTTTTTCTTCCTTCTCATGTCATCATTGTGCCAAACTATGTCACCTTGGTATGGAGGCCAATAATCCTCCATTGGTAGCACTGCGAAGCCTTCGTTGTATATGTTCATAACATTAATCGTCTTGTAAACATCAGATAGATAGTCATAAGCATCCTGACGAGCATGTGCGCATGCCGCAATGACATGTGAGCAAGGTACACGGAAGGCCTGGTACTTACCACAGTCACACCAACATCTGTTTAGTCTGACGGCATAGGATAAATTGGGCCACCCCTCATTATAGTCCATTGTTTCTTGTACACTAAATGTTTGCCTATGACGGTCAAAGACTATAATTGCATGTGTGTTGGCTCTGATAGTATCCTCTTTCATCAATTTCATAATGCTTTCACTGAATACTTGATCAGACGTTAACACTGCACTCCATCTCTCGCCTCTTGTTGCGAAAAGTGATGCCAACCTAAAATATGTTGACCTCACCAAAACGGTGATTAGAAGGTTTCTAATTCCTTTTAATACCCCGTTCATGGATTCCACAAGGTTTGTCGTCATGTGGCCCCAATGACATCCATCATCAAAAGCCCTTGTCCACTTTTTGAGTGGAATGTTATCTAACCAGCTTCCTGCATCTGCATTTGACATCCTAATTTCGTTAAAGTAGTATTGAAATGTTGGTTGAGTTAGAGCATACCCAGAATTTACAATTTTTTTTGAGAAGGTTATTGTCTTTGATTACACGCATGAAGTTTTGTGCAATATACATGTGTAGAAGGAGGATTATGCCATCTGTTATCATGGTTATTGTAGGCACTCTCTATAGCAGCATGCCTGTCTAAAATGAAACAGAGATTGGCTTGTGGAGCGACATGTGTTCTGAGATTCTTAACGAAGAAACTCCAAGCAGAAGCAGTCTCACCCTCAACCAGCGCAAAGGATATGGGAAAGACACTATTGTTACCGTCTTGTGCAACAACCATAAGCAAGGTGCCCTTGTCTTTTCCATAGAGCCATGTGCCATTAATTTGAATAACAGGTTTGCAGAATGCAAAACCTCTTATGCATGGTTGAAACGACAAAAAAAGACGGTAAAATATGACATTTCCATAAACAATAGTTCCATCTGGCCTACATGCAGGCATTGTCTGCATGATTGCAACAGTTTCTGGTGTGTATGTCTTTAGCGTTACCAAAAATCGTGGTAATTCTTTGTATGAATCCTCCCAGTTGCCAAATACTTGTTCAACAACCTTTGTCCTTGCAATCCACGCCTTCTTGTATGATGGAGTATAATTATACCGTATTACGATATGAGAGATTATTATACTTACCTTGACTGAAGGATCCTTGTTAACAAGCGGCAAAATGTCTTGACATATCAATTCTGCGCTTAGCTTTTGGTGATCCTGAATAATATTTGTGGTAGTGCAACTGTGAGGTGGCTTTATGGAAGCTATCTTCCAAGAATCTCTTCTCTTGCTGTAAGACGCAGCAAGCCGAAACATGCAAAGTGGATTATGACAAATAATTACATACTTTCTCGAATCAGTTCGCTGTACATTGAAATCAAATGAGTTATCCATGTGATATTTTTTAATAGCTCGTACACAATCCTCCTTGGTATGAAATTGGTCTCTAACTTTTAATTCATTCTCTGACCGTATATACGAGTTGTGAAACATATCTGCAGACCTCTCATCGTCTTGTAAGTCCAAGTCTATCATATGTCAAGGCAGACAGTATGCATGACCAGGTGATGACAATCCCTTCTATACCAACTATTAATTATATGGCTTGGTACAAATCGGCTGCAACTGGGTTTGTCTTTGAAGATAGATATTTATACGACCCACGCCAACCCACCTATACACAAGAGGCTTCAACTTCTAACCCACCATAAAGGTCATGTTACTCATAAACCCCCTATCCAACAGAGTTACCAACCCATTCACCATCTAAACATGTCAAACATCCAACCACTGTACCAAGAGCGTCCCCCATACCATCTCCCACACACTGACTACTACCCAGAAATCCAATATGGCTATGGCCCAAACATAACACCAAGATATAGCCATAACGAGGGTACATCATACCATAGCCATAACGCCCACAAATCTTTCCATAGCCAAAACGCCCCGACATCATACCCTGCCCTACCCACTCAATCATCTCAAGAACCTTATGGCTTTCAAACACCACTACCATTTCAACCTTTTACCAACCAATCATTCACACCAGTATCCCCATTCAACTGTCCAGACCGCACACCAATGACCCCTTCATCACATCCGAACTACTCTGGCATGGGTCACACGCTCAGTTTTAACACACAGGACCTAATGAAAATGCAAGAAATCCTTCGGGAACCATCTGAGAATGTTCATGAGACTTCAACTCCTCAAACATCTGGCATGAATCAACAATGAGGGGGACAAGCACAACGAGTTAGGGTGCCTAGGGGATGTGGAACTGGTGGCCGGTATGACCAACCCGGTCGCCAACATTAGTTTATATAATACTTTTTTTAATTAATGATAATATTTATTTTCCCCTCTGACTTAGTTTATATAAAAATTTTAAAAAAAGTAAATAATTTTTTTGATAATAATCATAATATCAACTATTTTATTAATCATTTTTATAATTATTTATTTTTCGTAAAAAAAATTCAAAATACAAGGGGTCTCCAGATGAATTGGCGACATCCTTTTAAGTACATAATCAAGTCGCCAATTGGATTGGAGTCTGTATGAGGTGTCTCCAATCCAATTAATGATACCCTTATACCCTCAACAAAGGGTCACCAATTGGAATAATGCCTTTATGTAAGCTCAAAATCTAATTGGGATACTTTAAAAATATTTTTAAAATGTAAGATATTTTAGAAATTATTTTTCAAAAATTAAGTTATTTGGGTAAAAAAATCACACAAAAAGGGCCAAATGTTTTGAAATATATAAAAGTGACTTTTGAACCAAATCTAAGTGTCCTACGCTATTTAATTTTTATTTAATTTAATTGAAGTAGACATAGCACCAAATTTTACATTATATATTGATCAATTGGTTACATGTTTGTAAAACTTATATCTAAAATAAATGACTAAAGTTTTTAAGTTTGTATATGCTATGTTCCTCTTACTTATTCTATTTGCTATTGCAACTGAAGTTAGAGGGGGTAAGAACTTTTCTCTTGCAATTTTGAATTTAATAATTTATTTTTATCTTTTTATTTATTCTTGTTTTGTATAACAGCATTTTTTGATTCCTGCAATTCGAATTCTGATTGTTCTAAAAATGATTGGTGCCATCCTCCTTTGAATGCAACATGCTACTGGGATCGTTGTTTCTGCATGTAGTAGTTAAGTGTTGAAAACTATGAAGTGTTAATCAGAAACATTTCATTTTATAGTCATTTGTTCTTATTGTTTTCTCAGAGCTACAAAAGCATATTCAATATGTCTTCAAAGAACTACAATTATATTGTATTATAATTATTTACATCAATAAATAAGTAGAAATTGATTGTGTAAATTAATTATATATTTATTCTGTTTATATATGTAACCTCGGAATAACATGCAATATAAAAATGAATATATATTCTATTTACCTTTAATAAAAAATAAATATAAGAATGTTTTTCAAAAGATATAAATTTTTCTTTTCTTGTTTCATAGAAAAAAATAATGAGAAACTTTTGCAAAAATAAATGAAATCATATTGGGAATCTAAATATATCAAAATTTAAAGGGTTAATATCATTTTACCCCAGTCATATAGGGGTGTTCAGGTTTATTCCACTATAATTTTTTTTTGTTTGTTTTGTAAAAACATCTTTGTTATTTAAAGATTTTGATTGTTTAAATTTTGAATAAAAATGACACACGCCTTGAGCAGATGTGACATGTTTAGTGGTATTTTTTTTCATTTTTTTTAATTGTCAAATATTCTTCCTAATGTCACATTAGTTAATTGAGACTTAATAAATTGTAAAACTTGAGAAATATCTGGTATTGTGGTCTTCTTCTTCTTCTTCTTCTTCTTCTTCTTCTTCTTCTTCTTCTTCTTCTTCTTCTTCAACAAAGCGATCTTTTTCTCCCGATCATACTTTTCTGCAAACTGCCGCCTTCAGCTTGAAATTAGGGTTTGAAATGGGCAGAAGCAAAAATTCATCAACTGAAAATTTTAATGGAAGAGAAATACCAAGGCGTGGTTGCAATCTTTCAATGAAGATGTGGGTTTCAAACACCCATGAAAACCCTAAGAGGAAGTTCTGGAGATGCAAATTTTTTGAAAAGATATTTGATATTGGTTCGAAATTATTGATATTATGTTTTTGAAATCTCATTCACCCCTAATTTCTCGTTGTCTTAAATGTTTGGTTTTTGTAGAGTGATGGAACATGCGACTTCTTTATCTGGGACGATGAAGTTGAGAATTGTTAGTGAACACTCAAAATAATGAGATGTTCAAAGGTGAAGAATTAATTAGTTGTCTTAAAGAATTTGGAAAAGAATATGACCAAGAGTTTGGGAAGGAGTCTGCCAAAGAATTTGGGAAACAATCAAGCTCAAAGAAGGTCGACAAATTGAAGATGTTGTTGCATATTGAAAGGAAGAAAAGTTTTTGGTTGATGGTTGTCATTCTTGTATCATGGCCATTTTTCTATTGTGTGCAAAATGAGTTAACTGTAATGTAGTTTTAGGGTGATTACGTTTCAATGTAATGTTCTAGGTAGAATAGGTTCTGATGTTGGGTACCTGAATTATCATGTTATGTTCTATTGGCATCAGTGTAATGCTATGTTCTATTTGCATCAATGTAATGTACCTGAATTATGATTTAATGAATAAAAGCGATTGAATTATAACCTTCTTTAATGATAACAATTTTGTGCAATAATATTAAGCCTTAAAAAGGTATTGTTATAAGCATTAAAAATGTTATAGCCTTAAAAAAGGTCTTAAGATAAGCATTACGAAAGCATTACATAAACATCAAGCAAACATTAGAGAAAGGTCTTAACAAAAAAACATAGACTTAATCAACTATCTTAATAATTTCTTTCAATTCACTGAGTTAATCTTCTTGCAATGTCATCCCAAGGTCTCATAGCCCTAAGACATGTCCCTAGCCTAGGGTCTGCCACAACCTTAGCAGGTTCTTGAGTTAAACATCTATCTTCATCTTCAGGTATGAGCATTGGTTCATCATTGCTTGCTCCAGGCCCTTTGTCTGACTTGATTTTCAAAGTCCTCAACCTGTCACTTGATCTTTTGGGTACTTCATATTTTACCTTCTTTAATGATCTTGGAGCATGTCTCTTATCATTAGTAGATTCATCAACATTCTTTCCATATACCTCATAAAACCTTTCATCATTAGTAGCAGGTGCAACCTTTCTTGGTCTTTGGAATGTCAACTTCTTTGCAAATTTTGGTTTAGCTTTAAGTGCAATTGTTGGTTCTAAAACTTGAACTTGTGCAACTGCATCAGAAGCCCCACCAAATTTCTTCTTGAAATTTGTATAAAGATGTCTTAGGCATAATCTGTGTTCTATCATTTCAAACATGTCTTCAAACAAACTTACCAAACCTATAAAGCAGACAATCATAACACATAAACAAATCACATATTTATACACCAAAACATATAAATTATAACATACCTTTTGTTGGTCTGAGACAAAGAGATATCTTCTATCTTGTCCAATATCTTCCATTAACAATCGTAAAAACCATCTTCAGCTCTCTTTTGTTTCAGTTTCAACCACTCCAAATGCCAATGGAAAATATTGGTCATTTGCATCCCTTCCTACGACTATCAACAACTGACCACCATACTTTGTCTTCAAGTGGTAGCCATCCACACCAATAAAGGGTCTACAGTCCTTGATGAAACCTATTTTACATCCATCCAAGCAAAAATAGAAATACCCAAATCTTGGTTGAATAGATGGGTTGGGTCTGTCTACATTAATCTTCACTGTATTTCTAGCACATACCCTTCTTAACTCAGCTGCATAACTCCAAAACAATGCATACTATCTATCTGCATCTTCTTCAACTATTCTTTTTTCTATCTCCTTGGACTTTCATGCCCTACTTGGTGTAATCCCAATATAGTAGTTATTTCTCATGTCTTGAATGATATTAGCAATCCTGACTTTTAGACTTGTTTGCATCTTGTTGATAACCCACTCGCATCCTGACTTTCAGACTTGTTTGCATCTTGTTGACAACCCACCCATGTTTTTATTTGAAAAGTCTTACTGCCACCCACTTTAGAGCATAAACCCAAAAACCCACATTTACCCTTGCATTCTACCCTCACTCTGTAGCTTTCGTTCTTCACAAATGTAATTTCCATTCCATTCAATACTGGCCACTCTATTATAGCATCCTTGAAATCACTCAATGAATTAAATTCCATTCCCAACATTAATTCTTAGTCCTTTCCTAGTTGCTCCTTCATAAACTTTTCATACTTTGGAAGTTTTTCATCTTCATATGATCTGGATTTGAGCTACCCAACTCATCACTCACATGATTATCTTCTTCCTTATCCCTTATTGCTTCATCATTTTCTCCCAAACCTTACTTTCCTTGCCCTTTATTTCATTACCCTTACATTCATTATCCCTTATTTCAGAATCCTTTGGTTTTAGTTTCAGTTCTTGTGTTATACTTGAAAGTACAAGAGCAATAACCTTACCCTCATTTGTAGGAGATTTATTTATGGGTGACTAAGTGGCACATATCTTAAAATTAACTGACTTACGATTAACTTCAAGCCTAGTTGCACCAACTGGGGGCTTATCAATTTCAACAAATTCAAAACCATCATCCATTACAGTCGTTATTTCATCCTCTGTATCATCAAACCTAACCTTTGATGCTTCATCATCACTTTCTTCATCACTTGAATCACTTCTTACACTCATTTCAATGCATTGAGGCTCAACAACCTTGACTGCGATGTCCTTAACATTATGCTCCATATACAAATATCCCTCAGTGTTGTTACCAACAATAAAAGTAGTAACATCCAAAGCACGATGGTTATTATTAACTTCAATGAAGCATTCATCAACACCTTCAATATTGATCCAAACCCTAAACTCGTTTATTTGGTATGCCTATTCAAGTACCATTTTAGACACATCTGATACACCCTATTTTTTGCTATATAACAAATACACAGATGTTTAAACCCCGCCCCTATAAAACATTGTATCTTTTCTAACAAACTCCCCTCTATGATGAACAATAAGACTGAACTTACCCATAATCTATATCAAAAATTGTTTAAGTTAACAATAAACTTGACAAAAAAAAAACACGAAAATGGAGTAAACACGAAAAATGGAGTAAACTGCAAAATATATTGAACGATTTTGTACCTTGATTTAATTTCCTTCGTCCATTCTATCAACGGAGTTGCTTGAATAGTAGAATGGAGCTTGAAGCTTGAACCTCTTCAATGCGTTTTCACTTAGGCCAAAAAATAAGAGGAGTAGAATAGAGTCTTTTCTGTAATTTTTAAACACACCATATACTAATAAGGCATTAAGTGTGGCCAAGTGGCATTAAAAAAAATGAAAAATAAAAAAAATTCCACTTATAATGTCACATCTGCTCAGAGCGTGTGTCATTTTCACCCAAGGTTTAAACAAACAGAATCTTTAAATGACAAGGGTGCTTTTGCACAAAAAAAAAATACAGGGAATCAACCATAACACCCCTATATAGCATGGGTTTAAAATGCTATTAACCCAAATCTAAATAACTAAAATAGTTAGTTTTAATAAACATACTTCTGAATTTTTACTTTGACATCTCTAAATCTTAATAAATTTCAATTTTATTCTTTTTATAATATAATTGTTTATTTTACTCTATGTTACATTTTTATCATCCTTATTTTTAATCTTTTTAAATTTCTAAAGGTATGGGTGTAGCAAAATATAATAAAGTTGAATAATTTAGATATAAAAACTTTTCGCAATATATATATATATATATATATATATATATATATATATATATATATATATATATATATATATATATATATATATATATATATATATATATATATATATATATATATATATATATATATATATATATATATATATATATATATATATATATATATAATCCAAAAGTATATGCATAAATAATATAACACCCACATATAATATATGTCTAGAGTAATACATATTATACATGGTGTAATGCTTGGTACTAAAACATACATAAGTTCCTAGTGACACATTATACATATTACATGCCAAAAATCACAAAATACTAAAAGTGGCATAAATATATACAAGATGTCCCGAAAGTACTAAGAACTAGATCGCAACAATGATCTCAAAACAAAGTCTCCGTAGCGGGAAAAGCCAACCAAAAGCTAATATAAGCAAGGACATCAAACCACTTTGTCCTTACCCTTCTCGGAACCTGAACCACCTGAAATATAATCAACAAAATGGGGTGAAATAATAACCCCAGTGGGTTCCCTATCTTATGAATTATCTCAGCTTTATAAGGTTATAATCAATCCTACCTTAAGTCAAAAGGGAAGGGACAAGACTTGAGTTCACAACTTCACACTAGACAGAACATGTTACTTGAGTTTAACAACTCAAACTATCACCAATCAAAAACCTTACCAAGGCATCCCATTTTCCCGTCCTCTCCTACGTCTAGGAATTTCGGTCGGGTCATGGATCCTTGTAACGTACTTGAAATACGAAATGGATTCGGATTCAAGTGCTCAACACAAGAATCATCGCCTTTTATGGGTCCTCCCTCACCACAAGCCTTTACCCGTAGGTTCCATTCATACTCACACACAGAAATCAAACCTGCCAAGTACTAGTGCTTACATTCCAGAGGAGTGCTCCACACAAGCCTTAACTCTTGGAACGACACAACTCAAAGGATTATTTTTGACTACTTGATCACACACAAACATGATTTTATTCGACAATCTCAAGTAGACACACTCACCTCATTCACGAAGTAACGCAATCTAAACATGTTCCACATAGCGCCTCACCTCTCCACTAGACAACTACTTGTCAAGGATGCGCACATAGGCATCATTTACACAAGCATTGCCATCTAAGTTATCTATAAACTTCTAATTATACCATTAGGTCTTTCCGTTAAATTGTGTCAAGGTTTTCCTCACTCTTTCTTAATTGTTTTTAATCATATATCATCTATAACAAAAAGGGAAAATAAGGTAAAGCAACAATAGTCATGCATAGAAGACAAGCAAGAAGTAAGAAAAATAAATGGGAAAAACAATGTCACCTTCGCCGTGCGAAAGGGGGTAAAGTCGCCTGGGAGAACCTGGGGTGAACGTTCTCCTTCCCTTCGCCTGCTGCTCGCAGTGCGAGCATGACAGGGCTGTCATGTTCGCTGAGGTTCGTTGTGCAAACCATGCATTCCAACACTTCTCTCCAGCATGAAATGTGTTGTTAAAAAGGGTTTTGGACCCCACTCTTCCAAAGGCTCAAGAAAAGTAGATTAAACATAACCACAACATTAGCATAGCTTAAAAATCATGAACACAACATGAATTATGCATATGAAGATAAGATAGAAACAAATGTCATAACCTAACTTTCTCTCATTCCATCCAAAATACTCTAACCTTGAGTTTCTACCTAGAACCCTCCTCTAAATGATAAAAATGAAGTTCTTGACAATGAAGATGAGATGATTTGGTGAAGGAATGGTGAAATCTAAGCTTTTTCTCCTCTTTCTCTCCTTTCTCTTTCTTCTCTCTAACTTCTTTCTATCTTTCTCTCTTGTTTGCCAAAAATGAAAGGAAAACAAAAGGAAAAATGATATAAGGGAAAATATCATTTAAAAGTTAGTAACACTAACTTAGAGTGTCCAATATTAAGGGTATCCAAAATGTCTCTAATGTACCAATTAATAAAACCTCAGAGTCGGATAATATTAATTATAATCTTTTATTTAATATGGGGTATTGCATCCTCCCCCCTTAAAATAAATTCATCATCGAATTAAATGTTACCTAAAAAAGGTGAGGGTAAGCGTCCCACATTTCTGACACAAGCTTCCAAGTAGCATTACCCGGATGCGTCTCATCCCACTGAGCCTTAACAAGAGGAATCTCCTTGTTTCTCAATACTTTAGTTTCTCTTCCCACAATACGGCTTGGTAGAGGTTCGGAAGTCAAATATGCTTCTATCTCAATTGTATTTGGCATAACTCGTTGAAGAGGATCAGGAATAAACTTCCAAAGTTGAGACACGTGAAAAAAATTATGCATCTTGGATAGATAGGGTGGTAAGGCTAGTTTGTAAGCCACTTCACCAATCCTCTCTAGAATCTGATATGGTCTCACATATCTTGGGTTTAACTTCTGTGACTTAAACGATCCTTTCAATCTCAACCTTAGGGTAACTTTCAAAAACACATGATCACCCTCTTCAAACTCCAAAGGTCTCCTTCAATTATCCACATAACTCTTCTGATGGTCATGTGCTTTCTTAACCTTGTCACGAATCATTCTAATCTTTTCCATAGTCTCTTGAACAATCTCGGGTCCTAAAATCCTTTCTTCACCAACTTCTGTCCAACACAAAGGTGTTCTACATTTCCTTCCGTGCAACGCTTCGTAAGAAGCCATACCAATACTTGCATGGTAACTGTTGTTGTATGCAAACTCAATCAACGGTAAAAGTTCTTTCCAATTTCCTCCACTCTCAAGTACACAATCTACTAACATGTATTCCAAAGTTTATATCATCTGTCCCGTCTGACCATCCCTTTAAAGAATGATTCGACGTGCTCAAACACAACTTAGATCCCATGGCTTGTTGAAAATCTCTCCAAAACCTTGAAGTAAATCTTGGATCTCTATCAGATATGATGCTTCAGGGAACACCATGAAGTCTCACTATTTCCACAATAAATAATCTTGCAATATGACTTGCCTCATACGTAGTCCTTACGACCAAGAAATGTGCTGACTTCGTCAATCGATCTACAATCACCCAAATAAAATCATAACCACCTTGCGTACGAGGTAACCCAACCGCAAAGTCCATTAAAATACTATCCCATTTCCACACCGGAATATCTAGCGGTTGTAACAAACCACCCGGTCTTTGGAGTTCAATTTTCACTAGTTGGCATACCGCACATTCCGACACATACACCGCAATATCTCTTTTCATCCCGGACCACCAATAGTCCCATTTTAAATATTGATACATCTTCGAGGAACCATGATGTATTGTAAAAGCACCTTTATAAGTTTCCTCTAGAATCCTTCTTTTCAAAACCGTGTCATCTGGAACACAAATCCTTTGATTAAATAGAATAACTCCATCTATGACTTGTGTTAAACCAGGTTAAACTAACATCCCTTGTAACTTCGTATCTAGCACTTGTCCTTGTCATATTTCGTCTCTTAAGGTGGAATTTACATTCAAGTTTCCCATTATTACAGCATCCAGAGTCCAAAAAAATTGAAGATTAAGATCTCAACATTTCCAACAACGCATACTTAGACATCACCAACTAAGCTTTATGTACTTATTTTTGACTTACTGCATCTTCCACCTTGTTCGCTTTACCCGAATGATACTTTAATTCAAATTCAATGTCCTTCAAATAATACATCCACCTCCTTTGACGCATATTCAATTCCTTCTGATCAAATAGATATTTCAAACTCTTATGGTCACTGAACATCTCAAAACACACTCCGTACAAGTAATGACGCCATACCTTAAGTGTAAAAACTATAGTATCCAATTCCAAATTGTGAGTTGGATAATTCTCCTCATGAAATTTCAACTGACGAGAAGCATAAGCTACAACCTGAACACCCTGCATTAATACACCTTATAAGCCCCTATTGGAAGCATCACAAAATACCTGATACGACTCGTTAGGATTAGGAATAATTAAAACATAAGTAGTCGTCAACCATTCCTTCAAACTAATAAGACTTTGCTCACAGCTTGAATTCCAACTATAATGAAACTCTTTCCAGGTAAGTCTAGTCATTGGTAAAGCTAATTGAGAACAACCTTTGATGAACCTTCTATAGTAACCTGCCAAACCTAAGAAACTTCTGACCTTCGAAGAATTCTTCGGTCTTTCCCAATTAATCATTGCTTTAACTTTTGATGGATATACTGCCATGCCTCCTTGGGATATCACATGACCAAGAAATCTTACTTCCGTCATCCAAAACTCACATTTTCTCAACTTGGAAAAAAGTTTTCTTTCTTGTAAGATCGATAGGACAATCCTTAAATGCTCTCCGTGCTTTTGTGGAGTACGGGAATAAATGAGAATGTTGTCAATAAGGATAACCACAAATTGGTCCAAGTAAGGTTAGAATATCCAGTTCATGTAATCCATGAAAACAACTGGAGCATTCGTCGCACTGAAAGGCATCACAATAAACTCATAATGACCATAACGGGTTCGAAATGCGGTCTTCGGAATGTTCGAACTCTTTACACAGATTTGATGGTAACTCGACCGTAAATCAATCTTCGAGAATATACATGATCATTTCAATTGATCTAACAGGTCGCTTATCCTGGGTAAGGGGTCTTGTTCTTGATTGTGACTTTATTCAACTGGTGGTAATCAATACACAAATGCATTCCTCCATCCTTCTTCTTTACTAATAGTATTGGAGCTCCCCAGGGTGAAACACTAGGTCGCTTCCAATTGTTCCTTCAACTCCCTCAACTCAAGTGGTGCCACCCGATACAGAGAAACAGATATATGAGCCATTCCTGTTACCTAGTCAATAGAGAACTCCACTTCCCTCTCCGGATGGAGAGAAGTGACGTCCTCAGGGGAAAACTTCTGGAAACTCGCAGACAACAGGAATTTGCAAAACCTTCAAGTCGCTACTCATCTTCTTAGTGAGAACTAAAAGAACATGATTTTCCTTATCAAACAAGAAATTAACCATGCCAATCGTACCTTCCAAAATAATAGTTAATACATCCTTTGGAGTAGCTTCCCTGAATGAAATGATGATTAACGTTTCCTCGCAACCAATGGACACTGAATTAGAAGAAAGCCAATCCATCCCCAAAACCACATCAACTTTATTTAATGGTAAACAAATAAGTTCAATCTGAAATTTTTTACCATCCAAGGATAACACAATTTTCACACACCAAAGGTGTCTCGACAATCTCATCCAAGGCGGTAGTAACCACCATGGGAAGGGACAAAGGAATAACTTGCAACCCTAGTCGCTTCATACATTTCATCGACATAAAAGAGTGTGTTGCTCTATAATCAAACAACACAAAATAAGGATGTCCATCCACGAAACACGTACCTGCAATCAAAGAGTTGTCACTCTTTTCCTTCATGGCATCCATGGTATAAACTTGGTTGGTACTCTTCTCTTACACTTGGTTCTTATTCTGAGGGCAATCTCTCGCCATGTGGCCCACTTCTTGACATCGATAACATCTTGATCCTCCACCTCCTCCATTGGTACACCTTGCAAAAATGATTCTTACCACAAAACCGGCACGGAGGAGGAGTGTTAGGTCAGCATCCTGCACCTGTTTCCCTTTGAAGGGTTGATGTATAGACCTGAATTGTCAACTCAGTCTCCCTTGATCCCTCTGACCAACCTTAGCCACATCTCTCTCTTCTTTGACTCTCTTCAAGCTATGCTTAACTACATAGCACTGTCTTAGTAACTCAACACAAGTAGTGAAATCTCTTTGAGATACATTATGAGAGATCTCAGCTCTCAATCCAAATAGAAATTGGTCAACCTTCTATCTTTCATCAGGAGCATACATGACATGCCTAGAGTAAGTAGCCATATCCTCGAATTTCTCAACATAGGCAATTACAGTCATGCTACCTTGTCTTAATTCTTTGAATTCAAACTCCTTCTGAGTTCTCAAGGAGCTAGGAAAATACTTATCTATAAAGGTAGTCTTGAATTGTTCCCACACATTAGGTACACCTTGGATAGTCATAAGAGTCGAAGTACTCTCCCACCACCTCATAACAGGACTTTTCAGCAAGTGAGAAGAAAACTCCACCTTGTTTTCCTCATTACAAGACACAATAAAAAAGATTCTCTCCACACTTGAAACCCATTTGTGAGCCCTCACAGGATCTAGCCCTCCATGAAATTCAGAAGGATTCATGCGGAAGAAATCTCGGAAGCTCCCACCTGTAGCTTATGGTGTAACCACTGCAGCATGAGGAACTTCATCCATATGTTGCAACATTTGTTGCATGAATTGATTCTGTTGTTGCTGCATTTGTTGAACAAACTGAGGTCACTGTACATTCTCACTATTACCTAGAAGATTCAAATTGGATGTCTGAATCATGGGTCTCCCACGTGTTGTGCGTCTGCCATCCATGATCCTAAACATCATACTATAGGATTAAGTTGATCATGCTCAATACCATAAATATAACATCAAGGAAAATGGTGACGACACACATATGAAAAAGAAAGAATTACTTATAATATTTCATGTCTAGGTCGAGGATACAATCTTCTCTAATACCAACTGTAACACCCACATACAATATATGTCTAGAATAATACATATTATACATGGTGCAATATTTGGTACTGAAACATACATAAGTTCCTAGTGACATATTATACATATTACATACCCAAAATCACAAAATACTAAAAGTGGCATAAATATATATATATATATATATAAGATGTCTCGAAAGTACTAAGAACTAGATCACAACAATCTCAAAACAAAGTCTCCGCGGCGGGAAAAGTCAACCAAAAGCTAATATAAGCAAGGACATCAAACCACTTTATCCTTACCCTTCTCGGAACCTGAACAACTTGAAATATAATCAACAGTATGGGGTGAGATAATAATCCCAGTGGGTTCCCTATCTTATGGATTCTCTCGGCTTTACAAGGTTCTAACCAATCCTACCTCAAGTTAAAAGGGAATGGAAAAGACTTGAGTTCACAACTTCACACTATATGGAACATGTTACTTGAGTTCAACAACTAAAACTATCACTAATCGAAAACCTTACCAAGGCATCCCTTTTTCCTGTCCTCTCCTACGCCTAGGACTTTTGGTCGGGTCATGGATCTTTATAACGTACTTGACATATGAAATGGATTTAGATTCAAGTGCTCAACACAAGGATCGTCGCTTCTCATGGGTCCTCCCCCATTACAAGTCTTTACCCGTAGGTTCCATTCGTACTCAAACACGAGAATCAAACCTGCCAAGTACTAGTGTGTACATTCTAGTGAAACGCTCCACATAATCCTTAACTCTTGGAATAATATAACTCAAGGGATTGTTTCCGATTACATGATCACACACAAACATGATTGTATTCGATAATCTCAAGGCGACACATTCATCTTATTCATAAATTAACATAATCTAAGCATGTTCCAAATAATGTGTCACCTCTCCACTAGACAACTACTTATCAAGGATGCGCACCTGGACATCATTCACACAAGCATTTCCATCTAAGTTATCTATCAACACCTAATTATACCATTAGGTCTTTCCATTGGATTATGACAAGGTTTTCCTCACTCTTAATTCATTTTAAACATCTATCATCCATAACAGACAAGGCAAATAAGGTAAAGAAACAATAGTCATGCAAAGAAGACAAGCAAGAAGTAATAAAAACAAAAGGGAGAAACACTGTGACCTTCATCGTGCGAAGCCCAAGCTTGTTTCTTTGCTTTCTGTTTGTAGTGAAAACTCTGGGCGAACCAGAAATCAAAGTGGCAGTAGTGAAAAGGCGTAAATTTGATTAAGAGAACCTGGGGTGAACGTTCACCTTCCCTTCATCTGCTACTCGTAGTGCGAGTATGACATGATTGTCATGCTCGCTGGCCATTCGCTGAGGTTCACTGTGCAAACCATCCATCCGAGCACTTCTCTTCAGCGGGAAATATGTTGTTCAAAGGGGTTTTGAACCCCACTCTTCGAAAGGCTCAAGCAAAGTAGAATAAACACAACCACATAATTAGGATAGTTTAAAAATCATGAACACAACATGAATCATGGATATGAAGATAAGATAGAAACAAATGTCATAACCTAACTTTCTCTCATTCTATCCAAAATATTCTAACCTTGAGTTTCTACCTAGAACCCTCCTCTAAATGATGAAGATGAAGTTCTTGACAATGAAGATGAGATGATTTGGTGAAGGAATGGTGAAATCCAAGCTTTTCCTCCTCTTTCTCTCCTTTCTCTTTCTTCTCTCTAACTTCTTTCTATTTTTCTCTCTTGTTTGCCCAAAATGAAAGGAAAACAGAAGGAAAAATGATATAAGGGAAAATATCATTTAGAAGTTAGTAACACTAACTTAGAGTGTCCAATATTGAGGGTATCCAAAATGTCTCTAATGTACCATCTAATAAAACCTTATAGTCGGATAATATTAATTATAGCCTTTTATTTAATACGGGGTATTACAAATAATCAGATACTACAAGATAAAAGTGGGTTTAAGGTGAATATTTTATTCAAAATAACCAAAATTTTCAACTTAATATCTAAAATAACCATTTTACTCAATTATTTACCAAACTACTCATGTTTCAAACCAAAATAAAAATTTGCACCTAAAATTATGCGCCAGATCAATTGGTGATTGCTCTCAAAATTATTTTAGTACTCGAGTCAAAATGGTGACTACACAACCAATGCGTCAGTTTAAATGACGCCAATGTTGTACCACAATGATGAGGCGCCAATAGGTCTGCTACCTATGTGTATTTTCATTTTTTTATTTATAAATAAGTATTTCATTCCCCATCATTTTTCATTCCTCTTCTCATTTACTTCTTAAGGGTTTATTCATTTTTCTTACAAGATTATTAAATAAATTGGTATGTTTGTTATACGATTCTTAAGCCTCTGATGAATATGCATTTTTGGAACATCCAGATTTTCGAGCAACTTGAGATGAGCTTGATTTGTTGGTTAGACTGAGAGATTAAAGATGGTGAAAAAAATTAGAAGAATTGATAGGTTTGTTTTGATACAAAATGCAATTGTGCGGTGGATCCATAGAACTTATCTCCTAAGAATCACTTATCTTCTTGTAAGATGCTGCCAACTGAAACATGTAGAGCACATTGCGACACAAAATGTCGTACCTCCCTAAATCAATGTGATCTACAATATAATCAATAGAGTTTTCCATGTGAAGCTTTTTTATAACTCTCAAATTTTCTTCTTTTGTATGAAACTTGTCTCTCACTTTTAAAGCTCCCTCTGAGCTTCATCTTCAAATGCCTAACATGATTACCAACACAACTACACCCAAAAACCCACCCAATAAAATTTCCATCCCATCTACACCCAACATGATAAATAACCCACCTACAGTCAAAAGACAACCTAACAACATTACAAAACCACATACACCTAGCATGATAACCAACCCACCTACACCCAACAACCAACCCAACAATATTACCAAACCACATACACCCAAACCCGCGACCAATACATGACACACACTCAAACACAAAATCAAGAACATGACCCATACTACCAATAAAAATATGTCTCCACCACTTCTTACCATTGTACCGATGAGGCATATGATACTACCACTTCCTACCATGCACCCAACCAACATACACCCAAACATCACACCACCAAAGCACCTAAACATCATACCACCATAGCACCCAAACATCACACCACCAAAGAAACCAACCAACACATGCCTACCAAACACTACGACAACCATTACTTCATTTCTAAAACGAATCAATGTCACAATTCAACCAACCAGCTCACCCGCCACTAACCTGACCAACACAATCAAATTATGACAATATGAGCACCAAAACGATTACGACAATGCAATCCAACTAACCTTGGAAGAGATGCAAGTAATGATGGATGACATTGATATCCCAGGGACCTCGCACCAAATACCTCAGGTGAATCCTAGGAGGCACCAAACACCTTAGGTGAATCGTGGAAGGCTTCAATGGCAAAGGGCATTGCAGGGGTGTGAAACCGATGGTACTTATGATCAAATGGTCGTTAGAATATGTACACAAAATTTTCCCGCATGTAATTTTATTTACATTAAATAATTATTATTTTATTTTTTATTTCCCATTTTTTATTATTATATCATTTTAAATTTAATTTAAAAATAAAAGAAAAATGAATACACATTGGTGCTAAACCAGTTGACGCATGCATATAGCAAATGCACATAGGCGTCAATGGAACTAATGCATTCATATAAAGTAATACATGCGTCAATTGGTCTGGCGTCTCTTTAGAAAGCCATAATATAGGCGCCAATTGATCTGACGCATGCTCTTTTCTGTGAATTTTTTTTGTAACATGGATAGTTTGGTATATAGTGAGAAAAGATGGTTATTTTGGAAATTAAGTTGAAATTTTTTGTTATTTTGAAAAAAAATCTCTTAAGGTTATGTAAAATATCCATGAAGAGTATATCAAAAGAATAAGACATCTCCAATGCAAGTTTTTTCACGAGTATCTTATTTTTTTAACGGTAAACTATATGAAAATTTCAAAAAGAAAGAATTATTGTGATTATATTAGCCACAAAGTATAATTTCCCAAACAAATTTTAGTTTAGGGTTCAAGTAGAAGGTCCAGTAGAAGAAAACCCACCTATGATCCAAATTTGGACCACTTCATCTATCCTCATATATAAAGGACACCACGTGTGTTTGCGTGTGTGTGTGTGTGGGGGGGGGGGGGGGGTATGATTCATTCTCACTTTAAGATCACTTTTTAATCTCTTGCTGACTTGGATGTTGAAGGACTAACCTTGAAAGTAAGCCCCTTTCTCCATTGTACTAGACGCTTACCCAACTGTGTCAAAATTCTATTCCACCGCTCACCAAACATTTTTGGTTCACCAACAAAATAACCGTGGTATCTGTGCAAAGGGAATCTATTTAAAGGCTATGAAAAAGTCCAAGGCTTACTCAATACCAACCCCATCTTAGAGGTTAAATATACATAATATCTCTCCAATGTCATGTTGGTAAGGAAAGCCTCATGGAAGCGAAGGATGTGTGTCAATTATATGGATCTCAACAATAATTTCCCCCATAGACTTATACCCCTTCCAAATATAGAAAAATAATGTTTTATTCATGGACGCTTACTCTGAATACAACCATATTCCCATTTATGAGGTGTATAGGGAGAAAATGACCTTCGTGACAAAACAAGCCAACTGGAAGTATAAAATAATGTCTTTTGGCCTAAAAAATGCAGGGGAAACATACTAGAGGATGATGAATAAAGTCTTCAATGAGGAGACATGCAAAGCATTTTAGGTTTACATGAGTTATATGATAATCAAATTCAGAGAATAAGAACTACACAATGAACATCTCTCTCGTGTGTTCCAAAGAGTCTGTCAATACAACATAAGGCTTAACTCGAAGAAGGGTATCTTTGGAGTCAGAGCTGACAAGTTTCTAGGTTTTTATTTGATGGGGAGAGGTATAGAAGCAAATTGTGACAAATGTAAAGGTGTTATCCAAATTATGGCACCAACCACAAAGGAGAAGGTAATGAATCTAAACAAAATTATAATAGCTCTTAATAGGTTCATCTCAAAGTCGGCCTAACACACTCTACCACTCAAAATTGTTTAAAAAGAAGGGAATTTGTAGTGGAACTCATAATACGAGCAAGCATTTGCATCTTTGAAAATGGTTATGTCCACTCCACCACTATCGTCCCAAATGTCGAGGTGAGAATCAGAGACCATAGGTATTGTGTTAGCTAGGCTTCACAAATCTTAAGATATCACCACTGATCTTTAATTTATCAAAGGAAAGGGAAAAAGAAAAAATAACCAATAAGTATGCAATACAAAACAAAACAATAAAGATATCTAAGGTTTGAGGGTTGTTTATATTAAGGGAAGGTATTAGAACCCTACGTATCTATAGTACTGTATAGGAATATCTTATTGAATTTGTGTTATTGTTAAATTGTTTTCTACTTGGGATTGATTGGGGAGATGAGAAGAGAAATATTTTTTATTATTTTTGTGAAAAAAGAAAAGGTAGCTCGCTAGGATCTTACAATCCTATGCCTACGTATCCTGTATAGGATGTTAGAGCAGTCGTAGTTCGGCTAACTACGGGTAAAAGCTTGTTTGTTGGTTGGTTTTTAGCAGAAGAGGCAAATTGTCATCTTAAGGAGAATACTCAACTAAGCCACCACAAACATTTGAAAGATGGATATTTGCTTCACATTGAGAGAAGGGCCCAGCTCAGATATAGAATCAATGAGTATGTAACATACCTCTCTCAAGTGGAAAAGAATCAACATCTTTCACAACAATCTCATGGGGTAGGAGATTTATATCTCAACTAAAGATGACTAATGTCTAATCTCTCTTGAGAAAAGGGAACCTAACTGTAAGTTTCCTAAAACTGAAAAAATCCTAAGAGGTAACTACCTAAGAGAGTCAAAACCTAAAGTAATAAGTAAAAAGTCAACAATCTAAGTATGTATAACCTAAGATAATCTACCTAAAGAGAAACAAGGATCATACAATGGGTGAAAGACGCAAAAGATAAATGCAATGCACATGACTGTAAAGTCAACCACAAACCCTTCCCTTGGATTTAAGTATAAATAATTATGAAGGTTCAAGAGCCAAAAGTGAGCATCTAACAAAATAGGCATCATGAAAATAATATCCAAAGAATAAACAGTCAAGACTCAAGTGTCAAAATCAAGCAGATAACAACATGTGTGCAAATCAAGGATCAAGGCATGCAATCAATTCACAATGGCAAAATGTCATGAATAAATATCATCAATTAATCAAGGCAAATGATCAAGAATTAATCAAGGAAAATCAATCCCAAAACATGGAAGCAAGCAATCGCAAAAACAAAATCGGACAACCGGATTTTGGCTGGCTGGATTTTGTGTCTAGATTTGGATTTGGATATGTTTATCTATTTCTGATCTGGACTTTTGCTTAAAGACCCGTTTGGTTGAAAAATCATTTTTCACACAAAAACACTCTCTCTCTCTCTCTCTCTCTCTCTCTCTCTCTCTCTCTCTCTCTCTCTCTCTCTCTCTCTCTCTCTCTCTCTCTCTCTCTCTCTCTCTCTCTCTCTCTCTCTCTCTCTCTCTCTCTCTCTCCCTAAGAATAAATTTGTTGGATTTTTGCCGAGGTCGAAAACAGAATCGGGGGGTTTGGCGACATTTACTTGTTTCCCCTCCCGGCCCTAATGATGATAATTTTCTGAGGGTCCAAAAATAGTAATAAAATCCATCTTCTTTGAAATATCCATAACTTCTAATCATTTCCGATATTTTTGCAGGTTTCTGAAGATTCGGAAGTGGAAGCCTTGGAGGCTTGACGAGCTCAGACTGAAACTTTAATTTGTAATCCTTAAAAATGTAAACTTGTGTTATTGTAATAGAAATAAACTTGAGATGTATAAAAGTTCCATTTTTGAATAAAATACGAATTTCAATTCTTGCATCAACTGCGAACTTGATTCTTCTGAAATTAAATTCGAGCCATAATTTTATTACGAATAAGCTTTAAACTTCGCAAACTGACTTCGAAACTTTTGACAGTTTGTAATCACTTGAAATCAAACTCGCATCCAATATGAACTTGATGCCAATCTTGAGTTCAACTGAGCCCTTTGAAAATTAACTCGTAATCTGAATAGGAACCAGTGAAATAAAAGCTTAAGCTTGTTTAGACCACTTCTCTACAAATAGGTTTCGGACAGACTCGAATCCCGATTTGTCCAACTTTAATGATCTCAAATCCGAAGAAATCTAACATCCACACTGCCATAGAATTCGAACCAATTAAAGGCACACGATATTGTTTTCCAGTTATCTGACACGCCTACAAAAACGAACAAACTAGGCAAACCGGTTAGCGGTTAGTTAAAACAGAAGATGGAACAAAATGAAATGCGAAATGATCACTAATCTAAGGATAAATTTTGGGGTATGACAGTTTCCCCTATTTAAATAACTTCACCGGATGATTGAGCGACGAAGGCTTGAGAAATCATGGTGAAAGGGATTTAAATACAGATAACCGAAAATTTTGCCTTTAGATGCAGTGATATGCAATGATAAGGACAAAATGACAATGCTGACGATGCTATGAATCTAATATGATGCATATGATGCAAAATGATAAATGCAAGGATGCAGACGAAACGGCGACACATGGGACAAACGCAACGAGCAAACACACCCTGAGGAAGATAACGCACTAGGGAATAGAACGAAACCAGGGAAATCTAAAGTGATGGACCAACAGGTTCAAGCATGAACGATTGTTACTTTAGAAAGAAAGGTAAGAAGAGATCCTCAATGGAAATGGCACCGGCGAGACGGTCTCCACTGGGGAAAATATCCAAAAGTAGTTGCTCAACAAGTTCAGGCATGACCGGTTGACACTTTAGGATAAAACAAAAAAAGAGATCCTTGATGGAGATGACACCGGCAATACGGCCTCCACTGGGGAAATATCCAGAGTAGCTGCTGTTGCACCCTAAAATTTTCTCAACCTATTTCACCTGGGTTTATGTTTCAATTGCATTGTCATTTGCATAATAAGTCATGTACATAGTCTAATCATTTGCATAGCATAGCATAACAAGTCATCTAGCAAGGGACCAAGTGCCATTCTTATCAGAATGAGGCCCATCAAGGGGTTTTATTCAAGTTCAAGACCATTCAAGTAATCAAGAAATGAGTTGAAGCTTTGAAAAGTTTGAAGGTCAACCAGTGGATTTCTCTCCTAATCTTGAGGGGTTGAAGATCATCAATGAGTGTGTGAGCCATGGCTGAGGGTATGGAATAGGTACAAAGATCATGGAAGACCTAGAGGGTCATTTTGAAGATGAGACAAGTCATTGATTCAAGTACAAGAGCCACAGTTGAAGCACAGTCAACTAGTGTTTCATCTGGGTCAACCCTAGGTCAACCATAGGTCAAATGAGTGATTGGAGAGCATCAAGGCTTAGTTGAAGGATGTAGGATTCAGGATTTGATATGTGGATATATTTGTGGTGTTGTGCCAAGGATAAATCAAAAGGAATCAAGAAGAAGAGGAGTTACCAAATTAGGGTTTTAGTGTAAAAACCCTAATTTAGGCCTAACTTCCAAGCCAGATAAGTCAAAATGCAAGTTTCAAATGAAGTCTTGGTCAACATGAAACTTGTAGAGCATCTCAATATCTGTAATTTGAGTACTATAAGTCTTCAAGAAGATTTGTAAAACTCAATTTATGGTTCTTGCAAGTTATGGGTCCTCAGAGGACACTGAAATTTATCTGTGAAAGTCACTTGACTTCCAAGCAACTTTTGCCCATCAAGGAGTTTTCAAATGGATTCTTGGACAACATAAGAGTTGTAGATTTTGATCTTGGCTTTAATTTGAGTACTAGAAGTCCTCAAGAGGATTTTTGGAACTCAAGTTATGGTCTTGGCAACCCAGGGGTATTTTGGGAAAGTTGAATTACAGGTCATTTTTCAACATAGGTCCAAATCTCCATCTTCCACTCCTCAAATGAAAAAATGTTCAACATGAGATGTGTTCAAAATGATGTTTTTAGGCTAGATAAGAGGTCATGAGAACTTGGAATGGCTTGCTTCACAAAATCATAAAAATGGCCTAAAATGAAGGTATATTTTAAATGAACCAAAGTTGAAAATTGGGGTTTTTGATCTACAAAACCAAACCAAGCCATATGACATACCAATTTGATTGTAAAATGCATTTTGAGAACATTGACATTGCCACAATTTTGAATTGAGGGTTATTTCAAGGACTTGCTTTGTAAATGGGCTACTTGCATCATAAGGCACATATGCAAAACCACACTTTCAAGCAAATGCAAGGCTCCTTTCCATCCATACACCTCCAATATCTCATTTGGAGAGAATTTAAACTCAGAACCAAGGGAATTGCAAGCAAAAACATGAGATGATATATGCATAGCATGAGATGAGATTTCCATGGCATGAGAAGTTGATTTTCTCATTGGACTGATCCAGAAGATTCTAGAGTCTTCATTCACACTCTATATATGCATATGAAGTGATCCCAAGCAAGAGTTTGTGAGAATTGAAGGAGAGAAGAGAGATTGAGATTGAAATTTTTCTGTTGCAACTCAGATTCGGTTACTACATACTCTTCACTTTCCATCCAATTTCTTGATCCCATTTGCTTCCATTGGTGCTAGTGAGTGTTTACAGATCAAGTTCCAAGCAAATTGGTGGAGAAATCGTGTTCTTGCTCTTGGATTTTCTCACCTGCAACTCATAATTGGTTTCCATAATCCAAGCATCTTCAACCAATTCCTTTGCATACAGAAGCAAGATTGTGACTCATTGAAGGTGTCTGGAAGTTCCCAAAGCTTGATTTGAAGATTTCATACCTCTGTTCATCTCAAATTTGTAGGTATGTAAACTTCACTCCATGGCATGATTTAGGTAGTTTCAATCAGTTTTGAATAGTTAGATTCAATGTAGATGATCATGTGGAGCTTTCTGGTAGCTTTAGGATTGATTTAGAGACAATTGGTTGAATGATGCAAAATCTGTTCATGCTCATATCTTGTTGTTCTTGATGATATAATCATAGTTTGATAGCTAAAAATGATCAGTGAAGCATGGTGAAGAGTTTAAGCTACTCAATTTCAAGTTTGGTGAGACTTGGTTCTTGAGCAATTTCTGAGATTTCCATCGTGTTTTGAGGAGTAGTAGGTTTCAATGATTTGGAATGACATGGTTGAATTCAATGTAAAATTCTGAGTGGATTAGGGTTTTAAATTTTTGCATTTGATGGAGATTTGAGGGAGTACAAGTGGGAAGAAGATGAAGTTGCAAGTTGTGCTTCCATGGTGTTTCTCCCTCCACAATTCAAAAGGAAGAAGATGATCTGACCACCATTAGATTAGAGCAAGACCTTTGACCCAATCAAGATCCAATGGCCACGAGCAAGCCTCATTTTGTGAAGATTTCTGAAGGTGTTCAAACGCACCGTTTCATTTAAGTTGCAGCTTGGGCCTAAATGAATTTGATGATATCCACACCCCCTCTAGAGGCCCATCCAAGAAACACACGCGTTTTCATTACTTCCTGCACCACGAATTTCTCATTTTCCTTTCTATTTTTTATTTTTATTTTCTGAATGATATTGGGCCTAACATGCTTTCCTCTTGACACCCCCCTTCTGGGCCCAGTTAGTGAATGAACTATTTTCAATTGCTATTCAACACGCAAGTTTTCTATTTTCATCATATTTTCTTTTATTTCATATAGTTTTTTTAGGAAAATCATAAATAATTGAAAAATTAACATTTTTGTATGGGATTTTTTCCCTCATTTTCATCAAGACATCAAGAAAATTATACAAGAATAAAAATGTCATTTCATGCATTTTTCTATTTTTGGTGTATTTTTACTTTTAATGGCTTTTATTTCATTTTCATTTGATACATGCAACTTGCTGAATTTAGTATGATCATTCTACTTTGATTTTTGATGCCATTCTTTTTTCTATAGTTAGATTATAGCATTAGGTTCCCCCTGGATTTTTGTCACATTATTGTGACTTAAAATTAATTGTTTTTGAGAGGTGTGAAGCAAGTGTACTAGAATTAGGGTTTCAACTTAACATAGGTGCATTGCAACACATAGTTTTTGGGTTTCTAGTTTGACTTAGGCCTTGGGATTTATGTGGGGTATAAGGTAACTATCTAGGGTCCCTTAGAAATTAATCTAGGATTTTATGATGAATATTTCCATTTTATTGGATTTTTACAAGTTGGTTGATATTGGTGTGTTCCCTCTTGGGATATTGTGTTGTTTGATGGGTTTTTGGGCATTTCCATTGGGTGATTGGGCTTGTGATTGGCTTGAGGATTGTGTGAAGATTTTGAGGATGATTGAAGACAAATAATGATGCTTGGATCTTAAGTTGCTTGTGCTTGAAGATTGCTTGATGAAGGCTTAGGAGATAGGAGATATAGGGAGAGCTCTAGAGTAGACTGATTTCTTCTGTCAAACATAGAGAGCTTCTTGTGCCTCTATTCCATCCTATGACACAAGGTCCCCTAAAAGAGTTCTATCTCTCCTTAGGAGGGATGTAGAGCATGCTTTGATTAGGTAGAACCTTGAGGATACCTTTCACTTGCTGTGTTAAGATCTTAATGATTTCCCTGGGTTATCATTAAGCATCTTAGCATTCCAACCTCATCTGTTAGTTGGTTCTCTCCTGTGAGTGCTTGCCTTGAAGATGGAAGCTTATTGAAGATAAAAAGGGTATTAATGACTGGATAAGAGGAAGCTTGTGCCTGTCAAAGCTGGATATCTGTTGAAGCTAGGGTTTTGTGTCTGCTTGAAGTTGTTTGCTGTTTGGGTTCAGTGCTTGCTAAAGCTGAAGATCATTGGAGATAAGAGCTTACCTGAAGCTTGAATATCATTGGAAGGTGAAGATGGGATCTTACCTAAAGTTGTTACTGTCAACCTTGTGCTGTTAATCAACTGTAGCTGCCAGAGCTGGTGTTGTTTAAATTGCTTACTGTAGGAGCTGGTGTTGCTGTCTGAGCTGGTGCTGGATGCGTTTTTCTTTGCTGTATTGTCTGTTGATCTTCCCTTAGATTTGAAGTGAAGCTGTTTCACTTTGCCTATTGTTTTCTCAGGTTCGAGGTTGAGTGGGACTCCCTTGCCTCGCTTGTTCTGCTGCATCTCATGCATGTTTACTGTTTTGCTTTATATCTGCTATTTCTTTTCCGTTTATCCCCTAGGATCTCTGATTTCCTCTGCGCAGGAGGGAATTATGACAGACATTAGGTGTTAATCCATGCATGATAACATTAGGGTAGTTTTGATTCCCCTTTCAAACCCTAGGTTTTTAGACTTCTCTTCTACCTCAAAACAATTCAAAACACAGTAATAAAGATAATCGATGTCGTACGCTACGAGCCTTAAGCTATTTGAGAAAGGTTGCTGGAGGGTCACTCTTCAGGTGACATACGACGTAGTCACCCTCAAATCATAGTCTCTAGTGCGTCAGAGATTGCAAGCATCATACAAAATTGTTCTTGCGTAAAAGACTGAAAACAAACATCAAAGTGTCATTTTTGTCCGCTTGGACTCTTAATCAGGAAAAACCCTTTCATAAGGAGATAAAAACAGTCAGACAAGCTTGTGTCTTCCGTAGCCCGAACTATGTTTGCTCTGATATTTCATGCTGTATGAAAGTACTTAGGCATAGGACGCGATATCCTAGCGAGCAACCTTCCCCTCCTTTCCCGTAGGTAGGCGAACTACGTTGACTCTGATTTCTCGTTCCAAACGGGAATATGTAGGCATAAAGTGCGATACTTTGCCGAGTCATTTTCTTTTCTTCTAACCCTTGACCTTTAGAGTAGATAGAATAACAATCCGTACTAGAAAACAAGCGTGGATCCCGTCGAGTACGACGGACGTGAGGGGTGCTAATACCTTCCCCTTGCGTAACCGACTCCCGAATCCAGGATTTGGTTGCGATGGCCATTCCTTTCCCGTCTTTGCGTTAGGTTTACTTCGAGCGTTTCCTTTCCCTCCTTTGGGATAAATAACGCACGGTGGCGATTCTTCTGTTTAGCCGGCGCCGATTTTCGCAGTAGCGACAGCTGGCGACTCTGCTGGGGACAGGAATATCCCCTACGCGAGTCAATCCTAGCGCTTGTTTTCCCGTCCTGGGTGGTGTATAGATTTACTTTTCTGTCTTTACTTTCCGCATTTTATTATCAGCCCTATATTATTATTGCTGCTGTGGGAAGGGGGTAATCTGTTGAGAGATAAGCCGGACCTGGGCTTGAGGTTACACATAGACTTAGAAGTAGAGAGTAGTGGTTAGCCTGCTTGCTTAGCTCGCACCAGCTAGCCACGAAATTTACGCTCGGACGAGATTCTCTTTGGTGCTTCTTGCCTGGCCCTTAGGGCTCGACAAGTTGTCTGACCCGAGGATTGTCGACTCTGGGAACCTATCAATTGGGATTCAACTAAGTGAGGCCGCTTCAAGGGATGATGAATTCACACCTTCTGGGTATCGTATCATCGCTCTTGAAAGTCTGTGACGTTGAACCCGCATAGGATGTCGTACCTCGTCTGCGAGTTAAGTACATGCCTGTGAGGGGTAGGTGGGTCTGTTTGCAGGAAACCTTTGACCTCATAACACCCGGTTTATCTCTGTCAGTGAGATGTGGTTGCAAGGTTCATTTGAGTAGTTTGGTTTGAGATGAAGATTGGATGGTTCTCAAGCTTCAGTACAGAGCAGCCCAGTCTACCAGCATTGCACTTGGTCCCTTGTTTGCATATGCATGTGAATTTTCATGATTGCATTTCATTAACATGTATTTATGTTGCAGGTGATCATTCCCCTCTAATTCTAGTGTATCTTCTAGCCAGACATGGAGTCCCTGAAGAAGACAGTTGCTTACCGGTTGCATTCGCCAGACATCAGTTCATTGCTGGGTCTAGTTGCTCTAGCAGATGAGAGTGTGAGGGCTGAGTTCAGAGTATCTTATGGGAGATTGCTTAGCTTGTTGTACAGACCTTCAGCATTTGAGACGACTGGGGTGTATACTTTGTTGCAGTTTTATGAGCCGCAGCTGAGATGTTTCTTATTTCCAGACTATATTCTGGCACCCACTTTGGAGGAATATTCTGCGATGTTGGGAGTTCCTGTGTTGGACCAGATGCCCTTTGTACATGTTGATGTTGAGCCTGAGTTATCTGCACTTGCTGAGATTGTCAGTTTGGACGCTTCGGAGTTTCCGGGAGGCTTGGTCAAGCTGAATGGAGTTTATGGTTTTCACTTGTCTGTCCTAGTTGAGAAGGTTATACAGTGTGCGAAGAGTGGATGTTGGGTTGCCTTCAGTGCCATTCTAGCTGTTTGCATCTACGGGATTGTCTTGTTTCCTAATGTGCCAGATTTTGTCGACTCGGACGCCTTCCTGATTCTTGCCTTGAAGAATCCAGTTCCCACTCTCTTGGGCGATGTTTATCATTCTATGCACTACAAGAATGAGAAACATCGTGGCAAGAATGTTTCCTGCTGTCTTCCTCTCCTGTACAGGTGGTTCCAGGGGCACCTTCCGAAGACAGGACCTTTTGTTGATACCGTTGACACTTTGGATTGGTCTTCCTGGTTGATGGGGCTGACTACGGAGAATATCATTTGGTTTGATCGGAGTATGCTTGGCACTGACATTATATATAGTTGCAGTGGCTTTCTGAATGTTCCCCTGATTGGACGGAAAGGCTGTATCAACTATAACCCTTCATTGCTGGTACGACAGTTCGGTTATGCTTTGAGGGACACTCCTATTGAGAAGGAGATATAGGAATCTCTGTATCTCACAGGGTCATTAGACACAACTGTTTTGATCAGATTGAGACATGCATGGGCTAACATCCGTAGGAGGGGGAAAGCTCTGCTCGGTAAGAGAAATAGCACAGCCTATGATCCTTATTTGGCTTGGATCCGCGAGAGAGCTAGTACTTCTTTGATGCCTTATCCTGCTGTGGAACCCCTGTATCTTCCATTGATTGAGGTACCTCCTTCGGAAGAGAGTGAGAAGTATAACAAATTGTTGGCTGAAAACGAAGAACTGAAGAAGGCCAATGAGGAGTTAGAGAAGGAGATCTTCCAGTTACGTCGTGAGAAGAAGGAAGCCACCTTCACTGTGAAGGAACAGACTGAATTGATTAACAGGTTGGGATCGGAGCTGACGGAAGCAACCAACAAGAAAGAAAAAGTGGGGATAGCCTTGAACGGTGTTAGCAAGGTGCTTACTTCCAAGAAGGAACTTCTAAGCAAAGCTTATGCCCGTCTCAGCAAGTGGGAAGCTTTGTGGAATGCCACGCTTACCAAGCGGAAGGAACGGGAAGACGAACTGAAGCTGCAGATTGCCACGCTAGAGGCACAGATCAGAGCCCAAGACGCAAAGATTGTTGAAGCGACATCACTTAGGAGCGCTGCTGAGCTCAGAATAAATGACATTGACGAGAAGCCGAAAGGTCATGAAGAGAAGGCCGGTTCCAAGAGGTACAGATTTGACGAGAGTTCTGGCAAAGGAGCCTACCAGGACGATGCCAAAAAGCTGAGGTCCACTACCGAGCGGCATACTTTATTGATACAGGAGCTGATCTCCCGACTAGGGCCCGCCATCTGGCCCGATTTATCTTTGTCTTGCCTTTGTTATTTGTGCTTGTATTTGGACCATCGCCAGGCTTGTAGGTCGAGGTCTCTTCAGTTGTATTCGGTTGTACTCTTGTACTCAGCCTCTTGGCACGTGTTTCTGATCCCTTTCTTGCTGGATAGGGACTCCATTGTCATGATGGCATTATCTCTGAAACTAGAATCGGGGGGAATATAACCTGTAGCATATTTATATAATTGCATCTGCATTCATATTGCATGACCAGTATTCTCGAATCTGTATCTTATTTCCTACGTCTGCAGGTTTCCAAGATTGAAGAACCAAGAGTTCACCGCTACTCAACCCGAAACAACTGCAAGAGAATCATGGATCAAGTCCAGGTGGAGATGCAGGAAATTCGCGATAAGTTGAACCTGTTCATGCAGGCCATGGAGAGCATCGCTAAGGGCCAGGAGAATCTCCAGACTTTGGTGCAGCCGCTGCTGACGCAGGCTAACGGGAACAGCAACAATGACCACAACTCTGTGCATGTCGAAACTCTTCATGAGGATGGCCCCCCTACTCCTGTGGTTCCTCCTGTGGTGACCCCACCTGTTGTGGTTGTGAACAATGACGCTGGCACTGGCAACGGTAACGCCGGGAATGGAAATGAGACCGTTGTTAACAATGTTGGATTTGGAGATACCAATCTGGGCGGTGGTAACTTCAATGGCGGTAATGAGTTTGGTAACAATGGGTTCGGCTGTAACGACTAGGGGTTTGAGTACGGTAGTCAGGGCGGAAAGTTCGGCTTCAACACTCAGGGTTTCGGCTATGACGGTTTCGGTAACGCTAACTAGGGTTATGGTGGAAATGGTGTTGGATTGATTCCTGTCAACACTGGTTTCGGGCATGCCGGGGTTAATCTAGGTTATGGTAATGGAGGACGAGGTCCCATGACTAATCAACAAGGGTTTAGTCACAACACTAGTTATAACGGGTACGGAAATGAAAATATGAACTGGGGCGAAGATTGTCAAGAGGACGCCTTTTCTGGAAGAGGTCTGGGATTTGAAGGACCCGTCGACAATACTCAGAGGATTAAGATGCTTGAAGAATAGGTGAAGGGTATGGCTAATCAGAATTCTACCGGACTAGACATGACTACTATGGGCTTGGTGCCCGGGCTGAAGGTACCGCTGAAATTCAAAGCTCCCACGTTCGACAAGTATAAGGGGGACACTTGCCCTAAGGTGCATGTCCGCGCTTATTACAGAAGGATGTCCGCGTATTTGGACGACGAAAGGATGCTTATGCATTTCTTTCAAGACAGCCTGTCAGGACCGTCACTCGAGTGGTACATGGGGCTGGAACCTGCTCAAATCAAAACCTGGAAGCAATTGTCGGATGCTTTCGTCCTGCATTATAAATATAATAGTGATCTGGCACCGAACCGAGTTCAATTGCAAGGTTTGTCGCAGAAGAAAGAGGAAAGCTTTAAAGAGTATGCGCAGAGATGGCGCGATATGGCAGCAAGAGTACATCCTCTGTTAGCTGAAAGAGAAATGAATAGCATGTTCATTGGAACATTCACGGGGATATATTACGAAAAATTGTTTAATGTTTCGTTGAGCAATTTTTCAGATTTGATTCTTATGGGTGAGATGGTCGAAGACAGTATTAAGGTTGGAAGATTCCAAGCAGGTGAGTCTGCCCCCGCAGGAGGTACAAGAAAAGCATTCGGTGGTAGGCGTCAAGGTGATTCTAGTGCTGTGTTCGGAGGCAGAGGTCGGGGCAGAGGACGAAGTCAGTATACCCAGCATCAACAGGTCGCTAGTGTTACCATTCCCTTTCCACAACAACAACAACAACAGCAGCAGCAGCAACAACAAAGGCAACACCCCGCCCAACACAGAATCCTAGAGGGCAAGCCAAGGAGAGTATTTGAAACGCTTCCTTCAACATACGCCGAATTGCTTCAGACATTGTTAGGGTTAAAGTTGGTTGAGAAAAGGACCGTGGCACCGTTAACGGGCAATCCTCCGTTTGGCTATGACGCTGGTAAACACTGTGAGTTTCATTCCGGGGCGCCCGGACATGATATTGAAGGTTGTCATGCGTTTAAACATAAAGTCCAAGACTTGTTGGACAGCAAAGCTATTAACTTTGGGCAGGCGGGTCCAAATATAGTACAACAGCCTATGCCCAATCACGGGGCAAACGCCATCCTGACCGAGGAGAATCTGAATCTAGTGACGGATGTCAATGAGCTGAAGACACCGTTGGGTGAGATCAAAAGCAGGTTGTTAAAGGGGGGCGTATTCCCGGGGTGCGACGAATTTTTCTTGGATTGTTGGGTACAGCCAGAGGGTTGTAATGATTTGAAACAGGGTATTCAGGCTATGGTGGATGAAGGAGCATTGCAGTTTGATAGAACCGCAGTTGAAGAGCCTCTAGAGGCATTGTGTGGTGGGCGGAACGATGTTGCGACGGTGACAATTCCAAGGAAAACAATAACAATAACGGCGCCAGCCAGGCGGCCGACGATCACTATTACTAAAGCAAGACCGATTCCTTTTGAAAGTACCAAAGTAGTACCATGGACTTACGGGTTGGAAGTATATTGCGACAGTGAGAAAATTGAAGTAAATAAACAACCAGTTGGGGTTGTAGATAATGTTGTCGGAACAGGAGGTATGACCAGAAGCGGAAGAATCTTCACATCGCCTGAGGTAGAGGCAGAAAGATTGGCAAAGGGGAAAGCCAAGGTAGACGAGAGTGGCCCCTCGCAGATAAAGGAAAAGGAAACATCACTTAAGGATGTGGAAGAGTTTATGAGGCTCATCCATAAAAGTGATTACAAAATTGTAGAGCACCTCCAGCAAACGCCATCAAATATCTCGATCTTGTCGCTGCTATTATGTTCCGAGGCCCATCGGAACGCGTTGCTGACGATCCTAGACACGTCATTCGTTCCTCAAGACATTTCGGTTAACCAATTAGAAGGGGTGATGACGCATGTTAATGCAGGGCACAGTTTGGGCTTTACAGATTTTGATTTGACCCCGAGGGGGAGAGAGCATAATATGGCGCTGCACGTCTCAGTTGAATGCAGGGGCACGGTCATGTCCCATGTTTTAGTAGACACTGGATCTTCCCTGAATGTACTGCCAAAGAAAGCAATGATGAAGTTGGATGTCAGGGGGATTCTCTGCACACCCAGTGACTTAGTGGTAAGAGCGTTCGATGGAACGAGGAGGTCAGTTTTCGGATCAATAACATTACCATTGTAGGTGGGGCCGAAAATTTTTGAAACTGAATTCTATATAATGGACATCCAGCCAACGTATAGTTGTCTTCTGGGACGCCCATGGATCCATTCCGCCGGGGCAGTCACATCCACGTTGCACCAAAAGTTGAAATATATGGTGGGGGATAGTGTCGTCACTCTTTGTGGAGAAGAAGATATTCTGGTTAGCCATCTATCTTCATTCAGATATGTGGAGGTCGACGGCGAAATCCATGAGACACCCTGTCAGGCATTTGAAGGGCTAAAGATTAGAGACAAAGCTCCAGTACCCAAGATATCAGATGTGGCGGTGTCATCGTACAAAGAGGCTTAGGCTCTAGTGCAGGCAGGCGAAACCAAGGGCTGGGGTCAAGTGTTGGAGATTCCCGTGAAGAACGATAGGTTCGGGCTTGGATATCATCCTTCGTCATCAGCATCCTCTTCAGGAACGCCCAAGTTCAGAGGGCCGATAACCATCACACCGAGCGGGGTGAGCTTCGAGACTATCAACGTTGTTTCCGATTCTGAGGAAGAAGATAGCGACTGCGATATGGACGCATGGATCAAGCCAGGCGTGCCAGGACAAAGTCTCTGCAATTGGTCTATCTAGGAAGCTGTTCCTGTGACAACTAAACAGTAATGATTTGTTTTCTTAATTATTGAATAATCCTGTGTCCTACCCGGGGCATAGTGATTTTGCTTAGGGCCATGTGGTTATGTACATTACATTGTTTAATCATGAATAAAGGCGTTTTTTTCATATACAAATGTTGTGATCCCTGTTTTTCCTATTTTTTTTATATTTTACAATAAAATGGCAACGTGGTTATTTGCTTTGTATGAGTTTTGAAGCATTTAACCATTTCCTTTGCAGGATTACTATTTCAGATGACATCTATGAACCGCCTATGACTCACTTCGACTTTGAGCACCCGGTATTTCAGGCTGAGGAAGAGATTGTCGAAGATGGCGAAGTGCCAGAGGAGTTGACCTGGTTATTGAAACAAGAAGAAAGAATCATTCTGCCTCATGAGGAAGTCATTGAGATTGTCAATTTGGGGTCGGAAGGGGTTGAAAGGAACATCCGTATAGGGGTTGCGCTGCAGAGTGACATCAAGCAAAGGATGATTGAGATGCTCAAATAGTACAGTGATATATTCGCTTGGTCGTACGAGGACATGCCTGGGCTGGATACGGATATGGTTGTTCACTGTCTTCCATTAAAAGAAGCATGCCCGCCGGTTAAACAGAAGCTCCGAAGAACTAGACCGGACATGGCTGTGAAGATTAAGAAGGAAGTTCAAAAACAGTGGGATGCTGGTTTCCTAGCTGTTACAAAATATCCCTCATGGGTCGCTAATATTGTGCCAGTGCCAAAGAAAGACGGTAAAGTGAGAATGTGTGTAGACTACCGTGACTTGAATAAAGCGAGCCCGAAAGACGACTTTCCACTTCCTCACATTGATGTGCTGGTTGATAACACTGCTCAGTTCTCCGTATTCTCCTTCATGGATGGCTTCTCGGGCTATAATCAGATCAAAATGGGGCCAGAAGATATGGAGAAGACTACTTTCATTACTCCCTGGGGAACATTTTGCTACAAAGTGATGCCCTTTGGACTGAAGAATGCTGGGGCAACATATCAACGTGCTATGACGACTCTCTTTCATAACATGATGCACAAAGAGATCGAGGTTTATGTTGATGATATGATTGCCAAATCCTAGACGGAGGAGGAGCATTTGGTTAATCTGCTGAAACTGTTCAAGAGGCTTAGGAAGTTCAGGCTGAGACTGAACCCTAACAAGTGCACCTTCGGGGTGAGATCGGGTAAACTGCTGGGGTTTATTGTGAGCGAAAAAGGAATAGAGGTTGATCCTGCGAAAATAAAAGCAATACAAGAAATGCCGACGCCTAAAACAGAAAAGGAAGTGCGTGGATTTTTAGGGAGGTTGAACTATATTGCCCGGTTCATATCTCACTTAACCGCCACGTGTGAGCCGTTATTCAAGTTGCTAAAGAAGGACCAGGTTGTGGCCTGGAATGAAAATTGTCAAAAGGCGTTCGACAAGATAAAAGAATACTTGCAGGAACCTCCTGTTTTGATACCCCTAGTGGCCGGGAGACCGTTGATTATGTATTTGACAGTTCTTGAGGAAAGTATGGGTTGTGTTCTCAGTCAACACGACGAGACTGGGCGCAAAGAGCATGCGATCTACTATTTGAGTAAGAAGTTTACTGACTGTGAGTCCAGATACTCAATGCTCGAGAAAACGTGTTGTGCGCTAGCCTGGGCCGCCAAACGTTTGAGGCAATACATGCTAAATCATACAACCCTACTAATTTCAAAGAAGGATCCAATCAAATACGTGTTTGAGAAGCAAGCGCTCTCCAGAAGAATTGCCCGATGGCAGATGGTGTTAACCGAATATGATATTCAGTATGTCTCGCAAAAGGCTATTAAAGGTAGCGTTTTGTCGGAGTACCTTGCGGAGCAGCCTATTGAGGACTACCAATCGATGAGGTTTGATTTTCCTGACGAGGATATCATGTACCTAAAGATGAAAGATTGTGCAGAACCGTTGTCGGATGAAGGACCAGCGTTGGGTTCCAAATGGTAGTTAATATTTGATGGAGCTGTGAATTCCTATGGTAGCGGAATAGGGGCAATTATCACTACTCCTCAGGGGTCGCACATCCCCTTTACTGCTCGATTGACCTTTCCGGTTACCAATAATGAAGCTGAATATGAGGCTTGCATCATGGGCCTTGAAGAAGCTATTGATTTGCGAATCAAGCATCTAGATGTATACGGAGACTCAGCTCTGGTGGTGAATCAGATAAAAGGAGAATGGGAGACACGTCAGCCCAATTTGATACCATATATGAATTATGCAAGGAGATTGTTGCCTTTCTTTGACAAGGTGGAATTGCATCATGTGCCGCGAGCAGAAAATCAAATGGCTGACGCCCTGGCGACATTGTCTTCTATGTATAAAGTTAAATTTTGGAACGAGGCTCCCCGAATTGTTATCTCTTGGTTGACAGGCCTGCCTTCGTATTTGCCATTGACGAAGCATCTGATGATAAACCCTGGTACTTTGACATCCAGAATTTCCTAAAGAACAAGGAGTATCTGGCTGGGGCATTCAGTCGAGATCAGAAGACTCTCAGGAGATTGGCTGGCAATTTCTATTTGAATCCTGACAGTGTCCTATACAAGAGAAACCATGACTTGGTGTTGCTACGCTGTGTAGATGAGAAGGAAGCAAAGTTGCTCATGGAAGAGATACATGAGGGTACGTTTGGTACACATGCTGGTGGGCATGCTATGACGAGAAAGCTGCTACGGGCAGGTTATTACTGGCTAACTATGGAAACAGACTGTTTCAAGTTTGCAAAGAGATGTCATAAATGCCAAATTTATGCGGATAAGGTCCATGTACCCCCAAGTCCTCTGAATGTGATGTCATCACCGTGGCCATTCTCGATGTGGGGAATTGACATGATCGGCAAGATCGAGCCTACGGCATCCAATAGACACCGGTTCATCTTGGTGGCAATCGATTACTTCACCAAGTGGGTGGAAGCAGCGTCATATGCTAATGTCACCAAACAAGTGGTAGCCAGGTTTTCAAACGAGATATTATCTGCAGATATGGAATCCCTAAGCGGATTATCATCGACAACGGTTCGAATTTGAATAACAAGATAATGAAAGAGCTGTGCCAGAATTTTAAGATTGAGCATCACAACTCTTCTCCTTACCGACCCAAGATGAATGGCGTTGTTGAAGCGGCCAATAAGAACATAAAGAAGATTGTTCAGAAGATGGTTGTGACGTATAAGGACTGGCACGAGATGCTACCTTTTTCTTTGCATGGTTATCGTACGATGGTACGCACATCAACCGGGGCAACCCCTTTTTCATTGGTATACGGAATGGAGGCAGTGTTACCGTTGGAGGTTGAGATTCCTTCCTTGAGGGTTTTACGAGATGTCCAACTTGACGAGGCAGAATGGGTTAAAGACAGGTTGGATCAGCTGAGTTTAATGGATGAGAAGAGGCTAGCTTCTCTAGCATACGGTCGGTTGTACCAGAGCCGAATGAAGAAAGCATACGATAAGAAGATATGTCCGCGAAGCTTTCAGACGGGCGACCTTGTGCTGAAAAGGATTCTCCCGCCAAAAACAGATCACAGGGGCAAGTGGACCCCTAATTACGAAGGGCCTTACGTTGTCAGGAAAGTCTTCTCTGGAGGAGCCTTACTACTATCTACGATGGATGGTGAAGAATTTTCGTCTCCTGTGAATTCGGACGCAGTTAAAAAATACTTTGCTTGAAAGTGACCCGCTGGACAGTAAAAAGAGAGTCCAAGCAAAAATGGGGCATCCCGGCGAACCAAAAACATAATAAAAGGTTCGGGCAAAAGTTAGGGATAAAATTGAAAAGATGTACACCCGCGAAGTCGAAAACCTGCATTGGGCGGCTTCGGCAAAAAAGGGTATCCCGGTGAATTGAAAACCCGCAAAGGGCGATTCACGCAAAAGTTAGGGATTGAAAAAGCAAATGACTGCGGTCCGAATTCGATACCTGCACTGCTTAGTGGTTTAGGAGCACCTGAGGGTTCGTTTATCCAACACAAATCTCTTCCGAAAGTGGAATACCGGGAAAGCGCCTGAGTCAGGTGAGTCATAGGACGATCAGCGCACGATGTTTGTCTGCACTACATTGCCGACATGTGTACAAATTCGAGTTGTATTTTTTTTATGCTTTTTGTGCATATATGTATGTGTGTGTGCGTAACTTCCTCTTTTCAGGAGTTGCATCCGATGTACAAACTTTGCCTATTCAGAGGCCCAATCAATAAAACATGTTATTCAGTATTTGATACTTGTTCTCTACTGTTTTGTGTGTAGAAAATGCCAAGGTTCCGATGAACTTGCATGTGCATAACTTTGTTGGCCCTTGCCAATAATTGCTAAAACTTCGAATTGACTGAAGTGATGTCACGAACACTAACCCGAATAGATTTGGTTGTATAGATTTGTCTTGTCTCGTTTGTATTTTGCAGGTTCCTCACCCTTGAAGCGGACAATCAGAAATTGTGGCCCCCAGCCGGAGGTTCGTGGTGAAAGACTTGACTTTGTGCGACGCCAGTCCCCATGCAGGTCGCACATCATCTTCAAAAGTTGGGATGATTTTTGTCCTTTACCGAAGAGATCAATTTCCCCAGCTAGTCGCAGTTTATCCCCAGAGGATATCTCCAGCCGGTCGAAATCAGTATCCTCTGCAGAGGTTGCACTCAGAGAGTCGAGTATGTGGACGTTCAATCCCCAGCTGGGAGGATTTCCATGGCATAGAGCCAAGATAGTAAGTTCAGAAGGATTATTCCCATAGAAGATAGTTTTCTTCCCGCAGGTCGTCATGCCTTCGTCAGGATGATTATCCCCAGCGGAGCGGTAACGCCGAGTTTGCTGTGCCCAGACATCATCGTCTCCTCCAGAAGGATTTCCACGTTCCCCAGCTGAGTCGTTTCTTGCTCAGTCAGTTTACTTTCCCCAAGAGAGTCGATTCCTCCCCAGCGGAATTACTCTCCCCAGCAGGTGTTCTTTCCTCCCAGTGGAAATCAAAGTTTAATCTCCTCGGCAGAGTTAGTTGTATGTCCGACATTTATTTTGCCGGAGGACTTTATGATACTCGTTCCTCCCCAACAGGGTGGTATTTGCTTTCGACAGCCGTGTTGAAGCGAGCTTATCAGAGTTTCCCCAGCAGCTTGAGCCTGACTTTGCATTTGCATATAGTGTCATATTTGCATATACCCAAAAAACGCGTAGCATATCCGTGTTGTACGGAGCATTACGCCATTCTCAAACATGCGCATTTTGAAACATAGGCCAGGTTGGTTAACCTTTGGTATTCAAGTGTTATTTCCCTTGCAGGTGGAGAGAGCTCTTGCTCAGATCAATTACCAAATATTGAAAGTCTCAGCAGGAGACATGGGAAGATAATGTTCGTCTTGTCATTATTCCCCACAGAGTTGCTCGTTTAAGTTTCCCTTACCCCTCCAGCGGAGTATTTCTTCAAGATTTTTGTTATGTCGTTATCAAAAGATTTCGTGAATCATTTTTTGGAAATTGCCGCCTATGTCGAAGTAGGTGTCTGGCAGTTTGAGTTCAGAAAATCCCCAGTAGAGTCCTTTTCAGATTTATTGCCGTGTCAGCGTTAAAGATTGAAAGATTGGACCATTATGTGTTACCCATTTGACTGATGGAGTTAGCTACTGCAAAGATAGGCAGAGGAGCTGTATTCAAGAGTTATTACCCATAGCGATGGCGGTGTTATCTTCCCGTAGCGATGGCGGTGTTATTTTTCTGTAGTGGTGACAGAGAGTTGTTACCCGTAGAGATGGCGGTGTTGTTTACCCGTAGCGATGGCGGTGTTATTTTCCTGTAGTGGTGACAGAGAGTTGTTACCCGTAGCGATGGCGGTGTTGTTTACCCGTAGCGATGGCGGTGTTATTTACCCGTAGCGATGGCGGTGTTATTTTCCCGTAGTGATGACGGTGTTATTACCCGTAGCGATGGCGGTGTTATTTTACATGTAGTGATGGCAGAGTATTACCCGTAGCGATGGCGGTGTTGTTTTCCTGTAGTGATGACATAGTATTACCCGTAGTGATGGCGGTGTTATTTTTCGGTGGCAATGACAGAGTTATTTCCTGTAGTGGTGACAGAGAGTCATTAACCGTAGCGATGGCGATGTTATTTCCCGTAGTGATGGCGGAGCTATTTTCCTGTATCGTTGGCAGAGTTATGTTTGTTGACAGAAGTACTTCCCCAGTGAAGTCGTCCAGGTTATTCCTATATTGACAAGTTTGGTGCTGCGCAGGCAGTTAATCAGATTTGTATCAGGTGGTTGATCAGTGGTTACTGTAGCAATCAAGTTCAATCGGCGAATGTTGTTCCCCAAGCAGTGGTGCAGCTTATCTCTACGGTTGGCAAATTTCCGGGTTCTTGGTATTCAACCGTCTCGTACCTCGAATGTTTGAAGGATGTTCGCTCTTCACCCAGTCGGGTCCAAGCCGTTTGAATAGGGGCAGCTGTTGCACCCTAAAATTTGCTCAACCTATTTCACCTGGGTTTATGTTTCAATTGCATTGTCATTTGCATAATAAGTCATGTACATAGTCTAATCATTTGCATAGCATAGTATAACAAGTCATCTAGAAAGGGACCAAGTGCCATTGTTATCAGAATGAGGCCCATCAAGGGGTTTTATTCAAGTTCAATACCATTCAAGTAATCAAGAAATAAGTTGAAGCTTTGAAAAGTTTGAAGGTCAACCAGTGGATTTCTCTCCTAATCTTGAGGGGTTGAAGATCATCAATGAGTGTGTGAGCCATGGCTGAGGGTATGGAATAGGTACAAAGATCATGGAAGACCTAGAGGGTCATTTTGAAGATGAGACAAGTCATTGATTCAAGTACAAGAGCCACAGTTGAAGCACAGTCAACTAGTGTTTCATCTGGGTCAACCCTAGGTCAAATGAGTGATTGGAGAGCATCAAGGCTTAGTTAAAGGATGTGTGATTCAGGATTTGATATGTGGATATATGTGTGGTGTTGTGCCAAGGATAAATCAAAAGGAATCAAGAAGAAGAGGAGTTACCAAATTAGGGTTTCAGTGTAAAAACCCTAATTTAGGCCTAACTTCCAAGCCAGATAAGTCAAAATGCAAGTTTCAAATGAAGTCTTGGTTAACATGAAACTTGTAGAGCATCTCAATATCTATAATTTGAGTACTAGAAGTATTCAAGAAGATTTGTAAAACTCAAGTTATAGTTCTTGCAAGTTATGGGTCCTCAGAGGACACTGAAATTTATCTGTGAAAGTCACTTGACTTCCAAGCAACGTTTGCCCATCAAGGAGTTTTCAAATGGATTCTTGGACAACATAAGAGTTGTATATTTTGATCGTGGCTTTAATTTGAGTACTAGAAGTCCTCAAGAGGATTTGTGGAACTCAAGTTATGGTCTTGGCAACCCAGGGGTATTTTGGGAAAGTTGAATTACAGGTCATTTTTCAACATAGGTCCAAATCTCCATCTTCCACTCCTCAAATGAAAAAATGTTCAACATGAGATGTGTTCAAAATGATGTTTTTAGGCTAGATAAAATGTCATGAGAACTTGGAATGGCTTGCTTCACAAAATCATAAAAATGACCTAAAATGAAGGTATATTTTAAATGAACCAAAGTTGAAAATTGGGGTTTTTGATCTACAAAACCAAACCAAGCCATATGACATACCAATTTGATTGTAAAATGCATTTTGAGAACATTGACATTGCCACAATTTTTAATTGAGGGTTATTTCAAGGACTTGCTTTGTAAATGGGCTACTTGCATCATAAGGCACATATGCAAAACCACACTTCCAAGCAAATGCAAGGCTCCTTTCCATCCATACACCTCCAACATCTCATTTGGAGAGAATTTAAACTCAGAACCAAGGGAATTGCAAGCAAAAACATGAGATGGTATATGCATAGCATGAGATGAGATTTCCATGGCATGAGAAGTTGATTTTCTCATTGGACTGATCCAGAAGATTCTAGAGTCTTCATTCACACTCTATATATGCATATGAAGTGATCCCAAGCAAGAGTTGGTGAGAATTGAAGGAGAGAAGAGAGATTGAGATTGAAATTTTTCTGTTGCAACTCAGATTCGGTTACTACATACTCTTCACTTTCCATCCAATTTCTTGATCCCATTTGCTTCCATTGGTGCTAGTGAGTGTTTACAGATCAAGTTCCAAGCAAATTGGTGGAGAAATCGTGTTCTTGCTCTTGGATTTTATCACCTGCAACTCATAATCGGTTTCCATAATCCAAGCATCTTCAACCAATTCCTTTGCATACAGAAGCAAGATTGTGACTCATTGAAGGTGTCTGGAAGTTCCCAAAGCTTGATTTGAAGATTTCATACCTCTGTTCATCTCAAATTTGCAGGTATGTAAACTTCACTCCATGGCATGATTTAGGTAGTTTCAATCAGTTTTGAATAGTTAGATTCAATGTAGATGATCATGTGGAGCTTTCTGGTAGCTTTAGGATTGATTTAGAGACAATTGGTTGAATGATGCAAAATCTGTTCATGCTCATATCTTGTTGTTCTTGATGATATAATCATAGTTTGATAGCTAGAAATGATCAGTGAAGCATGGTGAAGAGTTTAAGCTACTCAATTTCAAGTTTGGTGAGACTTGGTTTTTGAGCAATTTCTGAGATTTCCATCGTGTTTTGAGGAGTAGTAGGTTTCAATGATTGGGAATGACATGGTTGAATTCAGTGTAAAATTCTGAGTGGATTAGGGTTTTAAATTTTTGCATTTGATGGATATTTGAGGGAGTACGAGTGGGAAGAAGATGAAGTTGCAAGTTGTGCTTCCATGGTGTTTCTCCCTCCACAATTCAAAAGGAAGAAGACGATCTGACCACCATTAGATTAGAGCAAGACCTTTGACCCAATCAAGATCCAATGGCCACGAGCAAGCCTCATTTTGTGAAGAGTTCTGAAGGTGTCCAAATGCAACGTTTCATTTAAGTTGCAGCTTGGGCCTAAATGAATTTGATGATATCCACACCCCCTCTAGAGGCCCATCCAAGAAACACACGCGTTTTCATTACTTCCTGCACCACGAATTTCTCATTTTCCTTTCTATTTTTTATTTTTATTTTCTGAATGATATTGGGCCTAGTGTGCTTTCCTCTTGACACCCCCTTTAATAAACCAGTTAGTGAATGAACTATTTTCAATTGCTATTCAACACGCAGGTTTTCTATTTTCATCATATTTTCTTTTATTTCATATAGTTTTTTAGGAAAATCATAAATAATTGAAAAATTAACATTTTTGTATGGGATTTTTTCCCTCATTTTCATCACGACATCAAGAAAATTATACAAGAATAAAAATATCATTTCATGCATTTTTCTATATTTGGTGTATTTTTACTTTTAATGGCTTTTATTTCATTTTCATTTGATACATGCAACTTGCTGAATTTAGTATGATCATTCTACTTTAATTTTTGATGCCATTCTTTTTTTTATAGTTAGATTATAGCATTAGTTTCCCCCTGGATTTTTGTCACATTTTTGTGACTTAAAATTAATTGTTTTTGAGAGGTGTGAAGCAAGTGTGCTAGAATTAGGGTTTCAACTTGACATAGGTGCATTGCAACACATAGTTTTTGGGTTTCTAGTTTGATTTAGGCCTTGGGATTTATGTGGGGTATAGGGTACCTAGCTAGGGTACCTTAGAAATTAATCTAGGATTTTATGATGAATATTTCCATTTTATTGGATTTTTGCAAGTTGGTTGATATTGGTGTGTTCCCTCTTGGGATATTGTGTTGTTTGATGGGTTTTTGGGCATTTCCATTGGGTGATTGGGCTTGTGATTGGCTTGAGGATTGTGTGAAGATTTTGAGGATGATTGAAGACAAATAATGATGCTTGGATATTAAGTTGCTTGTGCTTGAAGATTGCTTGATGAAGGCTTAGGAGATAGGAGATATAGGGAGAGCTCTAGAGTAGACTGATTTCTTCTGTCAAACATAGAGAGCTTCTTGTGCCTCTATTCCATCCTATGACACAAGGTCCCCTAAAAGAGTTCTATCTCTCCTTAGGAGGGATGTAGAGCATGCTTTGATTGGGTAGAACCTTGAGGATACCTTTCACTTGCTGTGTTAAGATCTTAATGATTTCCCTGGGTTATCATTAAGCATCTTAGCATTCCAACCTCATCTGTTAGTTGATTCTCTCCTGTGAGTGCTTGCCTTGAAGATGGAAGCTTATTGAAGATAAGAAGGGTATTGATGACTGGATAAGAGGAAGCTTGTACCTATCAAAGCTGGATATCTGTTGAAGCTAGGGTTTTGTGTCTGTTTGAAGTTGTTTGCTATTTGGGTTCAGTGCTTGCTAAAGCTGAAGATCATTGGAGATAAGAGCTTACCTGAAGCTTGAATATCATTGGAAGGTGAAGATGGGATCTTGCCTAAAGTTGTTACTGTCAACCTTGTGTTGTTAATCAACTGTAGCTGCCAGAGCTGGAGCTGTTTGAATTGCTTACTATATGAGCTGGTGTTGTTGTCTGAGCTGGTGCTGGATGCGTTTTTCTTTGTTGTATTGTCTGTTGATCTTCCCTTAGGTTTGAAGTGAAGCTGTTTCACTTTGCCTATTGTTTTCTCAGGTTCGAGGTTGAGTGGGACTCCCTTGCCTCGCTTGCTCTGCTGCATCTCATGTATGTTTACTGTTTTGCTTTATATCTGCTGTTTCTTTTCCATTTATCCCCTAGGATCTCTGATTTCCTCTGCGCAGGAGGGAATTATGACAGACATTAGGTGTTAATCCATGCATGATAACATTAGGGTAGTTTTGATTCCCCTTTCAAACCCTAGGTTTTTAGACTTCTCTTCTACCTCAAAACAATTCAAAACACAGTAATAAAGATAATCGATGTCGTACGCTACGAGCCTTAAGCTATTTGAGAAAGGTTGCTGGAGGGCCACTCTTCAGTAATCTGGTTACTTAGTGTGTCACCCTTAGGGTGACATATGACGTAGTCACCCTCAAATCATAGTCTCTAGTGTGTCAGAGATTGCAAGCATCATAAAAAACAGTTCTTGCGTAAAAGACTGAAAACAAACATCAAAGTGTCATTTTTGTCCGCTTGGACTCTTAATCAGGAAAAACCCTTTCATAAGGAGATAAAAACAATCAGACAAGCTTGTGTCTTTCGTAGCCCGAACTACGTTTGCTCTGATCTTTCATGCTGTATGAAAGTACGTAGGCATAGGACGCGATATCCTAGCGAGCAACCTTCCCCTCCTTTCCCGTAGGTAGGCGAACTATGTTGACTCTGATTTCTCGTTCCAAACGGGAATACGTAGGCATAAAGTGCGATATACTTTGCCGAGTCATTTTCTTTTCTTCTAACCCTTGACCTTTAGAGTAGATAGAATAACAATCCGTACTAGAAAACAAGCGTGGATCCCGTCGAGTACGACAGACGTGATGGGTGCTAATACCTTCCCCTTGCGTAACCGACTCCCGAATCCAGGATTTGGTTGCGATGACCATTCCTTTCCCGTCTTTGCGTTAGGTTTACTTCGAGCGTTTCCTTTCCCTCCTTTGGGATAAATAACGCACGGTGGCGACTCTTCTGTTTAGCCGGCGCCGATTTTCGCAGTAGCGACAACTGCTCAACAAGTTCAAGCATTACTAGTTGACATTCTAGGGTAGGATCAAGTAGACATAATGATGGAGCATTGAGCAAGAATAACATCCAAGCTTTTAGAAATAGGATCTTCAGGACTCATTAGAAAATATACTGGGTAAAAACCTGTTGTATGCCAAAATAAATGGACTTCAAGGGGTAACTGTGTAACACCCCATTCTAACCCAACTGATAAACAGGAAAATAACAATCAGAGTGCACGAAAAATGGATAAGTGACGATCGTGATGGAACCGTCACGAATGTGATGGTCATGACGACCGTGAGGGTCGTGACGATCGTGATGGAGTGGTGACGGTCGTCACACTCACAAAAATTGGGCGTCACATTTCAACTTACACAGAACACACACACACCTGCAACACAATCATTTAGTACATACATAGCACAAAATTTGGATGAACAAATAACGACAACTTGCTTAGCATCTCAATTACAAGGCAATCTGTTATTTTGTAGCAAGATCTAATACAATTCCAACATTTATAATAAACCAAAGCAAGACCAGAAAAGTCTGCAACTAATTTCATTAAAATTCAGCACGTACATATCTTGCATCAATTCACAAAACAACTAGTTTCAACCATAAAAATCAGCACTACCGATTTATCGGTCTAGTGCGTACAACCAACATTTGGCACTATCAGAAGCAACCAATTTATTAAACAAAAGTACTTAATAAAATTAAGCAACAAGTAAATCAAATAACACAACACAACTAATCGTTCATCCCCCCAAGAGTGCTACATATCAGAGCGACCAACGACACCTTAAACGGAAAGCTACACTCTATTCCGAGTTACCTATAAATTACCACCAAAGGAGATAACATACAACGTAAAAGGGTGAGATATCAAAATTATAACATAAGGCATGATAAAAGTCATGTCAGGATTATATCACAGCATTATAATTACCGCAGTTCTCCAAATATTATCACAACGAACTACCAGAAAATTCATCATTCATGTATGCAACCATTAGCAGGAAAGTTTCGCAACTCATCATTTCTTGCAAACACATAATGACGCGACACTATGCGACTCAACTATGCATATGCATGTGGTACCAATTTGGAGTAGCACTCCACAACCAAATCATTTGCCATTAAAGGCCGCCAATACAGACACAACCAACGCCAATACAGGCCAACCAGGATGATATGCTATGAGATGCATCTATTATGGACTATAACACAACCACAACAGCTACGTAACAAGGCCTTAAGCCTACAACCAAACTGTCCATAATCGAAACATCAGAATTTCATACTCATCATATAACCACAATTTCCAATATGATATAATCAAGTAAAAGCATAATAACCAAATTCTCTCAACAAATGGTAAATTATCGCGTAGCGGCGTCGTTCCCAATATTATTACCTAGAACTAATGACATCAGACACTAATTCAGGCACAGACAAACATTAACCCTTAATATTTTTCAACCTACGGGAACATTACTCGACCTACGAGAACATTAACCCTTAATATTTCTCAACCTACGGGAACATTACTCGACCTACGGGAACATTAACCCTATGATTCAATCCCCTTCATGAAATCGATCATACCCATAGTTATAGAATTGAACCCCACCCTTACCTTTGGATTGAGGACAACTCTAAAACTCCCGGTTCCGGTTTGCTCTCTGGTGACTCTTCTGCAACTACCTTCAATTCTCTCCGGCGGTTAATTCCTATGTTCTCCCTTTCTCCACAGCCACATCCTTTTTCCTCTTTCCTCAACCTATCTCCTCAATTTTGGTTTTCTGAGCAGTTTATCGTGTTATTTCTCTTTCTCCTACAACTTCTCTACTAACTCTCTATTTCACTTATTCCATCCACTAATATTCCAAATAATAATAATAATAATAATAATAATAATAATAATAATAATAGTAATAATAATAATAATAATAATAATAATAATAATAATAATAATAATAATAATATTACTACTAGTTATTAAATCATCATCATTATTAATTATATCATATTATTATTAAACTCAATAATTTATTAAATGATTTCTTATACTTTAAGGATACCCACCAACGCTCTCAGGCACACTCCCACATAAAGACATCCCAACAATTCATAAATAATTTAATTTAAAGAGAACGGGCGTTACAACTCTCCCAAACTTAAAAGAATTTCGTCCTCGAAATTACCTCGATCAAACAGCTCAGGATAAGACTCCCGCATCTTGCTTTCCAGTTCCCACGTCAAGCTTTCGCCAGCAACTCCCAACCATACCACTTTCACCAAAGCAATCTCTTTTCCTCTTAATGTCTTCACCTCCCGATCATCAATTCTTACAGGCATCGTCTCCACCGTAATATTGTCACGTACTTGCACATCATCCATAGGAATGACATGCGACAGATCTGAGATATACTTTCGGAGTTGTGACACATGGAATACATCGTGCAGATTCGACAAATTAGGCGGCAACGCCACCCGATATGAAACCTTTCCAACTCTGTCTGATATCTGGTACAAACCAATGAAACGAGGGGTAAGCTTCTTAGATTTCAGCGCCCTACCAACTCCAGTCACAGGCGTGACTCTTAAAAACACATGATCTCCAGCTTCAAATTCCAATTCTTTTACGCGTTTATCATGATAACTTTTCTGCCTACTCTGTGAAGCTTTCATTTTTTATCGAATTAACTTCACCTTCTCCATCGTCTCCCGAACAATTTCCGGTCCAAGTACCACACTCTCCCCGGATTCATACCAACACAATGGAGTCCTACATCTCCGACTATACAAGGCTTCGAACGGTGCCATTCCGATACTAGAGTGGTAACTGTTATTATAAGTAAACTCTATCAACGAAAGATATGTATCCCAAGAACCGCCTTCCTCCAGGACACATGCCCTCAGCAAATCTTCTAAAGACTGAATAGTCTGTTCGGTCTGACCATCTGTTTGAGGATGGTATGCTGAACTCAACCTCAACTTGGAACCTAATGCCTCTTGCAGACTCTTCCAAAATTCTGAAGTAAACCTCGGATCTCTATCCAACACAATACACAATGGAATACCATGCAACTTAACAACCATTATGACGTAAATCTCTGCCAACTTCGATACCAGAAAAGTGATGTTAATAGGAATAAAGTGAGCTGACTTTGTAAGCCTATCAACAATCACCCAAATGGAATCACATCCCCTCAAGGTGTTTGGCAAACCCGTCACAAAATCCATCAAAATGTTGTCCTATTTCCATTCTGGAATATCTAACGGTTGCATCAAATCAGCAGGTTTCTGATGCTCAACTTTTGACTTCTTACAAGTCAAACATATGTAAACAAATTTGGCTACATCACGCTTCATACCCGACCACCAAAACAAATTCTTCAAGTCGCTATACATTTTCGTCGCTTCTCGATGAATACTCAACTTACTTCTGTGGCTCTCTTCTAGAATCGCTGTCTTCATATCTGCACTATCAGGAATACAAATACGACCACGAAACCTCAACACGCCTTGCGCATCCAACTGATAATCATTATTTTCCGAATGATCTACTCCAGGCATTAAATCTACCAACTTCACATCTAGTTTCTGAGCTTCTCTGATGTTGTCCAGAAAGTCATTATTAATCTTTAACATGCCCAACTTTTCACTCTTCGGTGTCACTTTGCAAACTAAACTCAGATCTCTGAATTGCTCAATCAATTCTAACTATTTAGCCATCATTGCAGACATATGCAAAGTCTTGCGGCTTAAGGCATCAGCTACCACATTGGCTTTTTTCGGATGGTAATTTAAACCAAAGTCATAATCTTTTAACAGCTATAACCATCTTCGTTGTCTCATGTTCAGTTCCTTTTGATCAAACAGGTACTTCAAATCTTCTCATGAATTCTTCAGCACAAAAACAACAGCAGCAATTTCTAAATCGTGTGTAGGATAATTTTTCTCATGAATTCTCAACTGTCTTGAAGCATAAACAACTACTTTGTTACTCTGCATGAGTACATCCCCCAAACCAAACTTAGAAGCGTCACAATATACTACAAACGGTTCCTTTGGGTTAGGCAAGGTCAACACCGGAGTCGATGTCAACCTCTTCTTTAACTCTACAAAACCCGATTCGCATTGAGCATCCCACACAAACGTTTTCCCTTTACCAGTCAACTTAGTTAACGGAAAAGCCAACTTAGAAAAACCTTCAATAAACCTTCTGTAGTAACCAGCAAGTCCCAAAAAGTTTCTAATCTCAGTTGCCGACTTCGGAGTTTCCCATTGCAACACCGCATCGACCTTAGATGGGTCTACAGCAATCCCACTACCTGATATAACATGACCCAGAAAGCTAACCTCTTTCAACAAGAAGTCACACTTCGACAGTTTTGCATACAACTTTCTTTCTTTCAAAACTTGCAGTACTAATCTCATGTGCTCAACGTGCTCCTCATTCGACTTAGAATAGATTAAGATATCATCAATGAATACTACCACAAACCGATCCAAATAATCGTGAAAGATACGGTTCATGTATTCCATAAAAACTCCTGGCACATTAGTAACACTAAAAGGCATTATCGTATACTCGTAGTGTCCATATCTGGTTTTGAATGTAGTCTTCTGAACATCCTCATCCTTTACCTTAATCTGGTGATACCCCGACCTCGAGTCAATTTTTCTAAACACCCGCGCACCAACCAACTGTTCCATCAAGTCATCAATTCTTGGGAGCGGATATTTATTCTTAATTGTCACCTTGTTCAGTTGTCGGTAATCAATATACAACCTCATACTTCCATCCTTCTTCTTTACTAATAATATTGGAGCTCCCCACGGCGACACACTCGGTCTAACGAACTTCTTCTCAAGTAAGTCTTCCAACTATTTCTTCAACTCTGCCAATTCAGTTGCAGACATCCTGTACGGTGCCATGGACACAGGTATGGTACCAGGTACAAGGTCAATAGAAAATTCAACTTCTCGTTCCGGAGGAACGTCAGGAATTTCATCTGGAAACACTTCAGGAAAGTCGCGAACAACTTCTAACTCATCAATTATCGCTTGATTCTCAACGGATAATGATACCACCAACGCGAACACCTGAGCATCTTCTAGCAGTATCTGCCTCATCTGCTTTGTAGTTACTAAACGGGCTTCCTCCTCCTCAGGAGTAGAAAACCTCATCGACTTATCGAAGCAATTAATATGAACGCAGTTATACTCTAACCAGTTCATACCTAAAATTACGTCCATCACACTTAGTGGCAAACAGACAAAGTCAACCAGGAAATCTCTATCAAACATTGGTAGAGGACATCTCAAACATGCCAGAGATGTAGTCACTGATCCCTAAGCTGGAGTCTTAACTAACATCTCCCCGTTCATGTGAGATAACACAAGACCCAAACGTTCAACACAATCAGCACCAATAAAACAATGAGAAGCACCAGTGTCAATAATAGCGAGTAAATGAGTACTATTAATGAAACAAGTACATTCAATGAGTTTGTCTTCGCTGGATGTCTGAGTCTCAAATAGAGCGAACACCCTTCCACCAGTCTTTTCTTTCTTAGGCTTCTGACACTTGTCACGCAGGTGTCCCTCTTCACCACAGTTGAAACAAACCATCCCCTTGCGTTTGCACTCAGCAATAGCGTGTCCTAACTCACCGCAACAGTAACATCTCACTGGTCCAGAGTTACACACATTACTCTTGTGACCAGGTTTCCCACACTTATAGCAAACAATACCAGCAGGAGCATCTCCCTTACTAGTTTTCTTGTCATCAGTTGCTCTCTGTTTCCTTTGCCAATTGGAGGATCATAAGGCTTACCACGAGTCTGATGTGACTTGCCTATCCTCTCACTCAACAGCTTGTAATGAGCATTGTTATCTTCTTCATAAATCCTACAGCTTTCAACCAATGAATCAAAAACACGGATCTTCTGATACCCAATTGCCTTCTTGATTTCAGACTTCAATCCGTTCTCAAACTTGATACACTTAGAGAACTCAGCGGTTTCTGCGTTGTAGTGCGGATAAAACTTAGCCAACTCTTTGAACTTCGCAGCATACTCTATAATAGATTTGTCTCCTTGCTTCAGTTTAAGAAACTCAATCTTCTTCTTACCACAGACATCTTCCAGATAATACTTCTTCAGAAATTCCCTACGGAATACAGTCCAAGTGACCTCCTCACCTGCAGCTTCCAATACCGGACGAGTCTCTAGCCACCACTCATCAGCTTCAACTACTAGCATATGAGTCCCATAACGAACCTTCTATGCTGGAGTACAATCCATCACACGAAAGATTCGCTACATTTCCTTCAACCAGTCCAGTGCACCATCAAGATCGAGCCTACCCTTGAAGGTAGGTGAATTCTCCTGCTGAAACGTTGCCAAACTGCGAGACCTAGCATCTCCAACAGGATTCGGCTGATTTTCCATAGCATAAGCTAAAGCTTGCAGAGTAGCAGCAATTACCGCATCATTCCTTCCAGCCATTTCACTTAAACTGCAACAACCAACAGTCAGATCTCACAAACAACCATACTTTATTACTAGACACGACGACTGACTCGGTAACTCAGTCGGATGAAACGACCTGCTCTGATACCACTAATGTAACACCCCATTCTAACCCAACTGATAAACAGGAAATAACAATCAGAGTGCACGAAAAATGGATAAGTGACAATCGTGATGGAACCGTCACGACCGTGATGATCATGACGACCGTGAGGGTCGTGACGATCGTGATGGAGTGGTGACGATCGTCACACTCACAAAAACTGGGCGTCACATTTCAACTTACACAGAACACACACACACCTGCAACACAATCATTTAGTACATGCATAGCACAAAATTTGGATGAACAAATAACGACAACTTGCTTAGCATCTCAATTACAAGGCAATATATTATTTTGCAGTGAGATCTAATACACTTCCAACATTTATAATAAACCAAAGCAAGACCAGAAAAGTCTGCAACTAATTTCATTAAAATTCAGCACGTACATATCTTGCATCAATTCATAAAACAACTAGTTTCAACCATAAAAATCAGCACTACCGATTCATCGGTCTAGTGCGTACAACCAACATTTGGCACTATCAGAAGCAACCAATTTATTAAACAAAAGTACTTAATAAGATTCAGCAACAAGTAAATCAAATAACATAACACAACTAATCGTTCATCCCCCCGAGAGTGCTACGTATCAGAGCTACCAACGACACCTTAAACGGAAAGCTACGCTCTATTCCGAGTTACCTGCAAATTACCACCAACAGAGGTAACATACAATGTAAAAGAGTGAGATACCAAAATTATAACATAAGGCATGATAAAAGTCATGTCAGGATTATATCACAACATTATAATTCTCGCAGTTCTCCAAATATTATCACAACGAACTACCAGAAAATTCATCATTCATGTATGCAACCATTAGCAGGAAAATTCAGCAACTCATTATTTCTTGCAAACACATAATGACACGACACTATGCGACTCAACTATGCATATGCATGTGGTAACAATTTGGAGCAGCACTCCACAACCAATTTATTTGCCATTAAAGGCCGCCAATACAGGCACAACCAACGCCAATACAAGCCAACCAGGATGATATGCTATGAGATGCATCTATTATGGACTACAACACAACCACAACAGCTACACAACAAGGCCTTAAGCCTACAACCAAACTGTCTATAATCGAAACATCGAAATTTCATACTCATCGTATAACCATAATTTCCAATATGATATAATCAAGTAAAAGCATAATAACCACATTCTCTCAACAAATGGTAAATTATCGCGTGTCGGCGCTGTTCCCAATATTATTACTTAGAACTAATGACATCAGACACTAATTCAGGCACAGACAAACATTAACCCTTAATATTTCTCAACCTACGGGAACACTACTCGACCTTCGGGAATATTAAACCTTAATATTTCTCAACCTACGGGAACATTACTCGACCTACGGGAACATTAACCCTATGATTCAATCCCCTTCATGAAATCGATCATACCCATAGTTATAGAATTGAACCCCACCCTTACCTTTGGGTTGAGGACAACTCTAAAACTCTCGGTTCCGGTTTGCTCTCCGGTGACTCTTCTGCAACTACCTTCAATTATCTCTGCCGGTTAATTCCTCTGTTCTCCCTTTCTCCACAGCCACGTCCTTTTTCCTCTTTCCTCAACCTATCTCCTCAATTTTGGTTTTTTGAGCAGTTTATCGTGTTATTTCTCTTTCTCCCACAACTTCTCTACTAACTCCCTATTTCACTTATTCCATCCACTAATATTTCAAATAATAATAATAATAATAATAATAATAATAATAATAGTAATAATAATAATAATATTATTAATAATAACAATAATAATAATAATAATAATAGTTATTAAATCATCATCATTATTAATTATATCATATTATTATTAAACTCAATAATTTATTAAATGATTTCCTATACTTTAAGGACACCCACCAACGCTCTCAGGAACACTTCCACATAAAGGCATGCCAACAATTCATAAATAATTTAATTTAAAGAGAGCGAGCGTTACAAACTGCCCTGATAAGTTTCTCGGGAGAGAACAACAACTTATCATTGGAAGGGACTTACATGCCAAAATGGACAAGCTCTTAAATAAAGAGATTGTCGCTTATCCGGGGATTCGGATTAAACGGTAAGCTCCTCTGAAGGGACTGTCATTTATCGGTGTTGTAAGATGTGATGATAAGCTCCTCGGAATGAGATTGTCGCTTATCTGCTGAAAATAAGCTTCCATGATCAAAATATGATTCAGCTTCTCCTTTAACCAAATGACTCATTTAGAAAAGGGTAAATAAACTTCCCCACGCTTCAAAGTTTGTATGCTCTGAATAGGTCTCAGTTTCTTCTTTTACTAAAGGGTAAAATAAACCTCCCCACGCTTCAGGATGAAAGGGCACTGGATACCAACCTCTCGATGGAGATGGCCTCTTACTGCTAGTCATGATGAAGATAGGATAAGCTTCTCGGGCGTGAAATGCCGCTTATTTGCAAGGGTAGAAATGATAAGCTTCTCGGATGAGAACGGTGGCTTGTTGAGGAAAAAGATGTAATGATAAGCTTCTCGGACGAGAACTATCGCTTGTCAGTAATGATAAGCTTCTCGGACGAGAACCGTCGCTTGTCAGTAATGATAAGCTTCTCAGGTGAGAAATGCCGCTTGTCAATGTTGTAAGATGTAATGATAAGCTTCTCGGACGAGAACCGTCACTTGTCTGATATAATGATAAGCGTTTCGGGCGAGAAATGTCGCTTGTCAGTGTTGTAAAGGTGTAATGATGATAAGCTTCTCGGATGAGAACCGTCACATACTGATGTTTTTAGTGATAAGCTTCTCAGGCGAGAACTGTAACATACCGATGTTTGTAGTGATAAGCTTCTCAGGCGAGAAGTGTCGCATACCGATGTTTGTAGTGATAAGCTTCTCAGGCGAGAACTGTTGGATACCGGTGCTTGTAGTGATAAGCTTCTCAGGCGAGAACTGTCGCATACCGATGTTTGTAGTGATAAGCTTCTCATGCGAGAACTATCGCATACCGATGTTTGTAGTGATAAGCTTCTCAGGCGAGAACTGTCGCATACTGATGTTTGTAGTGATAAGCTTCTCAGGAGAGAACTGTCGCATACCAATGTTGTAAAATGTAGTGATAAGCTTCTCAAGTGAGAACTGTCGCATACCCTGTAGCAATGATAGGCTTCTCAGGATGAGAAATGTCGCTTATTGGTGTAGCAAGGATAGGCTTCTCAGGATGAGAACTGTCGCTTATCTGCAAAGGCGTTGTAAAAGGATCTTCTTGATAGATAGTGAAAAGTAAATGCACGTCCAGGTAGGTTCGGCGTCCGACGGGGACCGAAGTTCAGTCTAGAATCGAGCTAGAAAGAAACTGTTAAACAAGACTCCATTGAGGGAGTGAACTCAAATGCGGATTATCTTATCCAGGCACGGAAAAGATAACTGAAATAACCATCATCCACGAGGGTTGAACTCTGTGGGGAAACTGAAAATAAGTAGGTATTTTATGCCTAAAGGTTGACGATCTACTTGGAGAGAACAGACAAACCCAGTTATTTGGGGTAACCACAGCCAAAGAAACGCCAAAAGACAACGAGGATAGCAAATATGCAGATGCTAATGCGTATGTCGAAAGAGTATGAAGATGCAATGAAATGAGAATAAACATCTCGACGGGGGTGCCCGGCGACCTGTGTAAAAGTACATCTATCAAGGGATATGAAAGTTGATGGAGGAACTAAATCTTACTTCAAAGTTCTAAATTCTCTAGGGAGAACACCGACTCCACTTGGGGATATGATATCATGACTTCATTGGAGGGATTGCCATCATGAATCTGAATTCTAATCAAAGGAGACATGTTTATTGGGAGAGTCATCTCAGGATTGGAGACTTCCAGGGATAAAATAAATATCCGCTTCATTGGGGAAGTGTGGAGCTAGGCAGCCTCATGGAGAAAGTGTAGCAACTTCCTGGGAAAAGTACATCAACTTCCTGGAGAAAGTTCATCAGCTTTCCTGGGAAAGTGTCTTGACTTCTTGGGGAGAATATGGCAATCTCCTGGGGAACATTTCCTGAGGAAAGTATGACAACTTCAGTGAGGAAATGATGGTTCCATTGGGAGTAGGTCCTCAAATAATATGTATTGCTTGGAAAGTGCCAGGGAAATCTCTGCAGCCTTGAAAGTCACTGGAGATTACTGGCTCGGTCCAAAGTGTTTTTCAACTTATAGTCTCGCTGGGGACTTGTACTGAGGCAAGACTTAGAAGTGCTTCTGCAATATTGAGACTTACTGGGGAATCATGACTGCCTGGAAAAAAATTCATCAGGGCATGAAGAGGGTTGTGAAACAAAGTAGTCTTGATCTTGATGGAGTTTGTAGTAGTCGCCATTTTGGAAAACATAATGCCCCAGAGTACACGCTTTATAAGAAGGAGTCATCTCGAGAGGATTTCATAGAGAACATGGATTCCAATTGCCCCACTATTTTCAAACTCTTGGAGAGATTTGTCGGATCTCGATGTAACTGGCCAAGATCGACAGTGCTATGACTGAGTCTTTACGGAATAAATCTTAAGAATGCCAGGATTTCATCAATAAGTGAATTAGAAACCACCTGCCCCTGTCCAGCAGAATCTTCGAGTTTCATGGTTGGTGTCTATATGTAAGTTTCTAAGATATCAGGCAAAATTAACACGCATGAAATGTTAATTCTGAAACTATTAATGCAACATACATGTTTGCCTTTAAGTTTTTTTTGAAAAAAAAGATATCACAATAACTTGTGACCGATTCACTAGTTAGGATATGAATTTAATTTGTAAAGCCAACATCAAGCTGAGCATAACTCATAGGAGTCAGGAAACGTTCTCATCGAGTATGCTTTCAAAGAGAAACCCTACTTCAATTAGGTCTTTTACAGGTTGTATCATGGCTTGGTTCACGGTTTTAAGAAACAAAGGATAAAGGCTTAAAGTTATTTGTACCCACCCATTCTTCGTGATGCTCTCTAATCCCACATTCAGCTAACTGGATACGAGCACTCATATCTCAATCGGATTTGATATGGTCGAGAACCCATCAAGGCTTTGGACATGGCAGTCACTCATCTATTTTCTTTTGGTGTTTGATCACACGACTTTGTTCTTTACTGGGGATTCTTTATCGTAATCCTTTGTTTTTGCTTTTCGCGTTTTTTTTATTCCCTAACTTTTCCCTAGACGGAGTCTTTTGAATTTGACTTTGGGAGTCCAGTGGAACGTCCCAGCTTTTCCTAAGTCTCCTTCATAGGTTTTGACTTAGCAGACTCTTTCTTTTTCATTCGTTATTATTTTTTTATGAACAAGTCGTGTGACTCTTTTGAATTTGAACTTTTTTGAAAGGATTCTGACTGCCTTTCTCTTTAGGTAGTTGAGGGATGATCATTATGTTTTGTCGACTTTCAGCCTCCTAACATGTTAAGGATAGATAAAAAGGATTCTCGAATGTTTACTCCTCCTTTTTAAAAGTCTGAGTGCTCGATCAGTTTAACTGAAAAAACTACCCCACACCAGGTTAAATATTGGGGGTTTTCATTTGAAAAGAAAACTCCTACTTCAAGGCTCGAAGGGGTTAAAGAGGGATTATCTTCCTTTATCTCCAGTGTTTTAGGATTTGAAACAATGTCTTACATCATCAGTAGGGTTTCATTCAAAAGCATACGACAAGAGATCTTGTGTTTTGATTCATCCTCCTCCTCCCAATTCTCTATCAAAGCAAGAGATCGGGTAAAGTTTGCATTATAAGTTATGAAAAATAAATTTGTAAGTGAATACGAATGGATTTCTTCAAGAAAAACATAAACATTGTATTAATTATTCAAAACAAACAAGTTTGTACATGCTAATTATGCTTTCATAATCAAAGAAATAAAATACACATAAGAAAACGACATGAACTGTCTAACAAGTCTATTAGGTCTATGTATTCAAGTCTGACATAGTAGTAGTGGCTTCTTCTGGCGGAGTCTCGTTGGAATGAGTCGTCTTGCTTGCCCAAGCTATATTGGTCATAGTTTCATCAACAATCTTCAATTCTTCCTTCGGAATCATCTTCCCAGATTTTTTGTCAATCATGGTCACATCATATTTCCAGGGTACAACTTGAGGATCACTGAGGTGAGATGGACTAGGCTTCAGAGTAATTACTGGTTTCGGCTGATTCACTGTAGAAGTAACTGGCTTAGATATGCTGAATACTGGCTTTGCAGAATTTGATCATGGTAAATGGGAAACCCTGCGAGGAATCCTGATCCTTGACTGAGGCTCATCAAAAGACAGGATCTTCTTTTCCATTAACTCCTTGACAATGTGCTTGAGAGCGTAGCAGCTTTCTAAATCATGGCCAGGTGCACCCTCATGAAATAAACAATGATCGGCGGTGTTGTAATTAGAAGGTAGCGGATTAAGAGGTGGACCCAATGCTCTAGTGGTAATCAGACCTTGTTGCAATAATGAAGGGTACAACTCGGTATAAGTCATCGGAATAGGAGGAATCGACTTGTACTGTCTCCTGTTGGAAACATTCTGACGAGGTGCCTGATTCTTCGATTGATATGCAGGAGCGTTGGGCGCTCGTTGATAGTTGGCAGGAGCTTGTGCAGTTTGATAACCAGGAGGTTGTTGATAGATCGGAGGTTGATAGACAGGAGTCGGTTGCACAGGCTGATAAGTAGGAACTTGTTGGTTGAATGCAGGTGTAACAGCAGCTACATATGGTTGTTGAGCGTACTAAATCGGATAACACGGTTGTTGAACATAGTTTTGCTGATGTGGCCAAAGTTGATGAGCAGCCATTTTAGGTGATACCTAATCAAGCGATTCCTCGGGCGTGTAGCTCTTTCATAATGGTCGAAGCTCAGAGTTTTGAACTTTGGAGGAAAAACTTGTTGAACTGGTGGAACAATAGGAACCGCAGAAGGCGTTGGCACAAAACCAGGTGGAAGACCATAAGGAGGTACATTTGCAGTAGTAACAGATGGTTGAAGATCCATAACAGTATTGGTAATCTCAGAAACAACAATGGGCCGAGTATCCATCCTTGCACGAATATCCTGTAGCATCTCCATAATCTGCCCCACACTTCCTCGAAGATCTTCGAGTTCGTTGCTAACATGGTTAAGCTCTTGACTTTGTTCCGCCATTTTTTTTCAAGCTCGAGCTCTGGTGTTATACTGATGTAGAGGACTCAAGGTGATAAAACTGGAAGCGAGAGAACTAAGAATGAGAAACCAGAAGTAAAATGTGAATGCCAAAACCGGATGCCAATGCAATGTAATGGTTTCAAGGATTTCAACGGTAGATTGTAAATATTTTCTAGGAAAAGCTGAAAAGTTTTAGATTTTGAAATCAAGATTTTTGAATTTGCAAAAGACAGTTGGATTCCTTGAAACCGGGAATGATATGATGCGGGATGCAATGCACAAACACACAAAGCAAACAAAAGGTCCTAGATTAGAGAAATATGGGTAAGGAGCCAAGTTCTACCCATCCCGAAAGGTAAGTACTATGGGTTAATTATACCTGCAGAACAAGGTTCTAAAGAGGTTCCAAAGTCATTAGTTCATATTTCGGATATTATCAATTTCCCGACTACTTAGTGGTTAATAATATTCTCAAGAGAACCTCTTTTGAGTGTAGCATCGTGTAGCAACTATTTCGGGAATACTCCCTCATAGTCCTTGCACTACATTCTACATAAGGCCAAAGTTGTGTTTAGGTAACTACGGTCCCTAGTATCACAGGCTCCAATTGAGAATAGTGAATGTTTTCACGATTAACTCGTTCAACAGTACTACTTTTCAAAAAGGCCTCAACTGAGCGGTGATTCTCAAGTCAGCTTGGTCAGGATTCAACTCCCTATAAGCTTCGTCGAATATATCACCTTCCTAAAAAAATTTGCACTAAAGTCCGGGTGTAGGACTTATCTCACAACAATGATACCCCAAGCAAGGTATAACATGAATATATAAGCAAATAATATAGCAAAAAGCAAGCATAGAAAACAAGATAGGGATAACCCTTAAAAGATAAGATACTATCTCCCCAGTAAAGTCGCCATTTTCTGTTGCAGTGAGAATAGGATATCAAGTTATTGATTAATTCAAATCACATATTGTTCACAACCGGTCTTTGATTTATCCGAAGGAAAGGTTAAAGAAATAAAAAACCTATTTTTGCATTGTAAACACAATGCGGGGAGAGATCTAAGGTTCGGGGGTTGGTTAAGCTTAAGGAAGGTATTAGCATCCTAAACTTCTGTAGTACTCTACAGGAAGCTCTTGTTATAATGTGCTATTGCTAAGGTTATCTGCTTAAGGGATATGATAAAGGGTTAAAGGGTAAGGAAAAGGACCTAAAGGTTAGTCTTATGTTTACTCGCCAAGATTCGCATCTTGTGCCTACGTATCCGAGGTAGGGGATGAAATCAGAGTAATCGTAGTTCCCCTCACAGAGGGAGGAAGAGGAACTTCTTGACTGTGGTCAAGGTTCCAGGGGGGAGTAAACATTCATAGGGAATCGCTTACTTTGGAGTGCGGCGACTCCTATTCTACGTTAAAGTTGAATTGAAAGGGTGTGAGATAAGTATTCCACGGCGGGAAACTTATATGGAGTACGGCGAATCCTGATCCTAAGGCTAGGATAAAAGGGTAAATGTCCACGGCGGGACGCCTAAGCATGAGTACGGCGACTCAAAGTCTTAAGGTTTGATAAAAGGGTGAGGTGTGTCCACGACGGGACGCCTAAGCACGAGTGCGGCGACTCGGATCCTAAGGCTAGGATGGGCGAGGGTTAAGGCATTGACTTGGCGGTCAAATGGGGAAACCTTTCCTTCGGAGGGGAGTGACGGTAAAATAAAACGGTAAATAAAGTAGTGAATAATTAAAATGTAAAATGATAAGCAACGGATAACATGAGATACGGTTAGAGATGACTCGCAAGGAAGATTAAGTGGAAATGGTGATCTAGAATTGAATTAGAAATTAAGAGTTAATTACTTTTGGAAATTATGATTAAGTAAAAATTAGATCAAATGTTAGGGTTAATTGTTTATGGTTTGTTTTTGAGAATTTTGTGAAATTAGATTTTAGATCTAAGTTATAAGGTTAAAATTGATTACTTTTGTGATTTTTGAGAAACTTGAATTAATTAGTTTACAAAAAAATGTTAGAAATTAAAAAGATTGAATTGGTTAAAAAGAAATTAATTATTGAAGATAAATGGATTAACTAACAAAAAGTTTAATTAACTTAATTAGAAATTTAGAAAAAGTTTTTTTTTGTATTTTTTATTATTAAGAAAAAAAAAGAGATTTAAATTAAAACTAAATGTTGTTATTTTATTTTTTATTATTTTTATATCAAACCTAAATTAAAATTTAGAATTATTATTTTAATATTTTTGTTTATTTTTGTTTATAAAAGCAAATAGATTAAATTAAATTAATTTTTTTTTTGTGAAAATGAAAAATTAAATTAGTTTTTTTTTAAAATGAGTAAATGGTTAGTTGTTAGTAGTTAGTAATTTTATTAAAATTATTAAAAGAAATACAATATAAAAACAAAATAAACAAAAAAGCTTAAATAAAAACGGGTCGGGCCAGGGTCATGACCCCCAGGACCCGACCCAATGCATCCAATAAAAGGGGGAGGGTCCCGAAAATTAGGGTTTGAAACCCTATTTTTGTTGGCTTGCAGCGGCGGCCTCTTTAGAGGTTTTGCTGCAAACTTTTTTCTTCTCTGTTTCTCTTGCTGTGATTTCCTTTCTTTCTCTTTGTGACCACTCATCTTCTTCTTCTTCTGATGCTTTTCACGATACTCTTATCTTTTTTTTTTTCTACAAAAAAACAACAACAGAAGGAAATGGGTAACGGTTAATGTGGCTTACGATTTGACGGTTTTTTTGATGATGTTCTTTGTCGCGAACGGCGGGTGGCGATGATGATGAGAGCGAAGTTTCATCTCTCAGTCTCGGGGCTCTCATTTTACCGGTTTCTTGCCATTTTATCGTTGATTTCGTTGGCGGTTTCGAGTGAGTTTGGCGGACTCGGACAGTTTTGAGGACGATGATGAGAAACGCCCTTATTTCTCTGAGTCTGTGGTTTTCAACAATTTGTTTAATGATTTATAGATTTGCGGCCAATGATGCGAAATCTGAGGCTTGTTGTGGGTATGGAAATTTAGTTCGTGAATATTTTTGTATGGTTTTCGGTGAAGGCTGGTGCTTTAATGAATTTGGATGATAACGATTTTTCCATCCCCTTTAACCTTTGTTCTTCTGTTCTTTTATATTACTCTTATTCTTTAAAGCGGATTTGGGGTGTTAGCCCATTTCCTTTTTCGGAAAACATGTCCTTGACATATTGTTGTTGATTTTGGAAAGGTTGTTTATGGTGTGTTTTGCTGTCAGATTCGGATTTTGAATATTGATGGAATTTGTTTACCATTTTCGGAACTGTTGGATTATTGATGGCTAAGAATATTCCACGGATTTGATTTTGTTTGCTGGATAAAATTGATTTTCTGATATTACTTTCTGATTTATTTTTTTGATCCATGGTTCATGATGATTGGAAACCGGATTTTGGTTGGCTGGATTTTGTGTCTGGATTTGGATTTGGATATGTTTATCTGTTTTTGATCTGGACTTTTGCTTAAAGACCCGTTTGGCTGAAAAATCATTTTTCACACAAAAACATTTACTCTCTCTCTCTCTGTCTCTCTCTCCCTAAGAATAGATTTGCCGGATTTTTGCCGAGGTCAGAAACGGAATCAGGGGGTTTGGCGGCATTCACTTGTTGCCCCTCCCGGACCCAATGATGATAATTTTCTAAGGGTGCAAAAATAGTAATAAAATCCATCTTCTTTGAAATATCCATAACTTCTAATCATTTCCAATATTTTTGCAGGTTTCTGAAGATTCGGAAGTGGAAGCCTTGGAGGCTTGATGAGCTCGGACTGAAACTTTAATTTGTAATCCTAAAAAATGTAAACTTGTGTTATTGTAATAGAAATAAACTCAAGATGTATAAAAGTTCCATTTTTGAATAAAATACGAATTTCAATTCTTGCATCAACTGCGAACTTGATTCTTCTGAAATTAAATCTGAGCCGTAATTTTACTACGGATAAGCTTTAAACTTCGCAAACCGACTTCGAAACTTTTGACAGCTTATAATCACTTGAAATCAAACTGGCATCCAATATGAACTTGACACCAATCTTGAGTTCAACTGAGCCCTTTGAAAATTAACTCGTAATCTGAACAGGAACCAGTGAAATAAAAGCTTAAGCTTATTTAGACCACTTCTCTGCAAATAGTTTTCGGACAGACTCGAATCCCGATCCGTCCACCTTTAACGATCTCAAATCTAAAGAAATATTACATCCACACTGCCATAGAATTCCAACCAATTAAAGGCACACTGTATTGTTTTCTAGTTATCCGACACGCCTGCAAAAATGAACAAACTAGGAAAATCGGTTAGCGGTTATTTATAGCAGAAGATAGAACAAAATGAAATGTGAAATGATCACTAATCTAAGGGTAAAATTTTGGGTATGACACCCACCAAAATATATCTTTGGTTCTTTGAAGATGCTAGTCAAATCTCTCCCACTATATCTAAAGCCCATCCTCTAAAAGGCCATGTTTTCACTATGGAGTGCAGTTCACTTGCAGGGATATGCTGGATGCCAACATGAATCTGACACTCTTGACAACCCTTGGCAAACTCTATGCAATCTCTCAACATAGTAGGCCAATACATGCCCTATCGAAACAACAACCATTTCATTTTATGGCCAACTTGGTGTGCTCCACAGGCCCCACTATGGACTGTCGAAAGAGCCAAATATGCCTCTATTTCATTAAGGCACTTCAATAAGACTCCTTCAGGGGTCTTCTTAAACAATTCATTACCCATAAGTATATAACTTAAGGCTTGATACCTGACTTTTCACTCCGTCGAAGCCGTCAGATTTTGCAAGTATTCGACTATAGGCTTTCTGCAATCTTTCTCTGTTAGACCTTCTACAGCAAAAATTTCAAAATTTTCGCCATCCATGCACCCAAGCTTAGTTGTTTATAAATCTTATGGGCACAAACCAACAACCACCACTTTCCCTCTTGCTTCTATTACTTCCTGAAGGTTTTCCTTTGACACTTTGTATCCAGAAGCAATCTGAGCTAAGTCATTAGTAACTTGATTTTCTATTCTGGGTATATGTTGGATGGCCACTACTTCAAATTTCTTTAATAGCCTATTTGCTATCATAAAGTACATAATGAGATTTTCTTTAACGCACTTATATTCCTTTGTGATTTGTTTTACAATCAACTCTGAATCTCCCATTATTTTGACTCTAGTTGCCCCCAATTCTAACAAAATTTCAAGGCCAGTAATTAATGCTTCATATTCAGCCTCATTGTTAGAGCAAGGCCCTTCGACCCTGTACCTAAATTTTGTTGGAATTTTTTCAGGAGAAATAATGAATATACCCACTCCTGGATTTTAGTTCCAGGATTTTAGTTCAACATAATTTAAATCACTTTCGTTTATAGAATGGTCAACTATAAAGTCTGCCACGATTTGCCCTTTCACAACCTTTAAAGGTTGATATGTTAAAGAATATTCTGTTAGTGCTAATGTCCATTTTCCGATTCGACTATGCAAAATAGGTTTAGATAACATATGTTTTACCACATCAAAATAAGACGAAACATACACATCAACATGCTTTATATATTGCTTTAATTTAGTACAAGAGAAATACAAGCATAAACATAACTTTTCAATCATGTTATACCTAGTTTCTGCATCATTTAAAACTCTATTGAGATAATAAATGGCTCTTTCGACTCCATTTTCATCTTCTTGAGTCAACATGCTCCCTAAAGTTTTATCTGATGCAGCTATATATAATCTCATACTTTTATTTCTACAAGGTGGTGACAGAATTGGAGGGAGACTTAGGTACTCCTTGAGCTTGTCGAAGGCTTCCTGTTGTAATTGTCCCCACTCAAAACCATCTTTGTTGAAACGAAGCAATGGTGAAAAAGCTTGTGTTTTGCCACTCAGGTTGGATATAAACCTTCTTAGGAAGTTGATCTTGCCCAGCAATGACTGCAACTCCTTTTTTGTTGATGGCGCTCTCGCCTCCATTATGGCTTTGGTTTTATTTTGATTTATTTCTATCCCTTTTTTATGGACGACAAAGCCTAGAAAATCCCTGCCTGCACACAAAAAGCACATTTAAAAGGATTCATTTTAAGACCATATTTCCTCATCCTTAAAAAGGACCATCAAAGATGGTCGATATGAATCTTCCCAGAAATAGATTTTATAATAATACCATCAATGTAAATTTGCATGAAAGTATCTATAAAATCATGGAAGATTGAACTCATCGCCCTTTGATAAGTGGCACCAGCATTCTTAAGACCAAAAGGCATCACTATCCATTCATAGGTGCCTAAAGCCCCAGGACATCTAAAAGCAGTTTTAGGAACATCTTCCTCAGCAATGAATATTTGGTTATAACTAGAATATCCATATAAGATGCTAAGGTATTCATGTCCTGCTGCAGAATCTACTAACATTTCTGCTACTGGCATTGAATACTCGTCTTTTGGAGTTGCAGAATTTAAATCTCTAAAATCTATGCAAACTCTTAAAGAACCATTCTTTTTTATAACAGGCACTATATTAGCCAACCATTCGACATACCTGGCAGTGCGAATGAATTTGCAACGAAGTAGTCTTTCGACCTCCTCTTTAATCTTTGAAAGTATCTCTGGTGCAAACCGTTTTGGACTTTGCTTGACTAGTTTTTTCCTAGGTGTCATAGGAAACCTATGTTCAACCAACTCCCTGCTCAAACCAGGCATTTCATCATAATCCCAGGCGAAGCAATCCTTGAATTCTTTCAATAACTGAACCACTTCAAACTTCAATTGGGGTTTTAAATTGGCATTGATGTAAGTAGGCCTTTAGATTGCCCCCTCACTGAGATCAATTTCTTCTAAAGGATCTTGTGCTAGCATTTTAACATTTTTTTCCAGCGGATCTTTCTCAAACCCTAAAGGCTCATCTTCATAAATGGCGTCAAACCTCTGGTTTTCCTCTCCAGTTTGGACCTTGTCTGGAGGTTCTGGGTCGAAGTCCTTACCAGGACTTTCTTGGTGAAATTTAGAAATGGCGTTTCCAGCCATGTGATCATTAGCAGCTTCTAAAGCCGCTTGTCATTTTGTTTCAGCCACATAGGCCGAAATTCTCTTCAATGCTTCAAATTCAGTCATGATCACTGAATTCACTTCCCCACCCTGTGGGGTCTCTTGGAGGCAAGCCTAAACATGGAAGCCTTCCTCCTGGCGTCTCCTTGTCCCATCTAAAACCTTCGACAGGATGCAAATACAACGAATAGAATGTCTCTTCGCCTATTGTGAACTCAAAATCTGTTGGTGGACACGGAGCAATGTTTGCCATGTGTTTATCAAACTGTCTCCCATCAACATGATTGATAGGGATTTTAAAGTATCCTTGATCAGCTTCAATGTTTTCCACTATACCATCTGGCCTCCAAATGGAAATTCTCTGATGCATTGAAGAAGGCACAACACCTATGCCATGAATCCACTCTCTTCCTAGGATCAGATTATAAATTGCTCTAGTTTCGAAAACCATTAAAACTGTAGGCTTAGTGATAGTTCCCACAGTAAGATCAACTTAGATTACCCCTAAAGTGGAGCTAACTTTTCCTTCATAGTTTGACAGAACCATGTTGTGGGGCTTGGTATCAGTTTCCAACTTCCTAATCTTACTTAGTAGAAACCGTGGCATCAAATTCACAATTGCGCCACAGTCCACCAATATTTTGTTAACAGGCACATTCTCCACTTTTCCAGTAATGTAAAGAGGTTTTAAATGACCTTTCATAGCCTCTGTGGGGCGTTCAAAGAAGGCATCTTGCTCCTCTACGCACCAATTGTTCATTAATAATAACACACAGGTTTGTGTGCAAGCATTTCCATCTCATTATTCTGATCTAAATCTTCAACTTTTGTAACCTGGCCAAACTCTTTGGGCATGACGGATACAACATTCACTGTAGTGTCAATGGAAGCTGCTGACTCGCTGTCGAAGTTGTCAGTCATATTCTCATCATCTTCGACTTCTCTTTCTGGTTGGTACTTTTGAACAACAAACAACTTCCGCCTTATAGGCATTTTCTTAGCAATTCCCACTTGATTACCAACATTGGTACTCGACTCTCCTTGTCTTGGTACCTGAGCTTCCCTGATGGCCTTTTGCCTATGCTTTTCTCTTCGCCATTGTGACCTGGTCATAGGGTTCTTACCCTTGTAGTTTTGAGAGGTGTATGCTGACTTATTAGTTGTATGGTTTTCCTTTCGATATTCAAATGAAGAGCCTCTTTCCACATCAAACTTCTGCCATTTCTTCTGTCCTCTCCCTTCGACAGGTTTTATCCAACTTCCTGTTGGTATATTTTGAGCTGGTTTAAATGTGCTTGGCATAGCTTGGATTTTTTTCGTTGTCAAGGATCTTTTGGGATCAAAACTTCTTGGGCCTTGATTCATTTTTTACCCCCACTTTCCACTGGCTTTTTTTACTCCCTCCAAATTGTGAGCAACTTTTTCATCAAAAATGACACTACATCTAGGACACAACATCACTCCTGATCCATTCGTTTGGTAACGATGCAGAATATCAACAATGGTTTCTTCCTGCTTGGGGTACACCACTTTGTTGCGTTTTTCTTGTTTTTCTGCCTCACTTATCTCTTCAGCCTTTCGATTTATGATCTCGACCATGTTGATATCAACCTTATCTTCTAGCTTCATCTTAGAAAAGTGGGCTTCCAGGTTTTCAGTGGTCTTTTCCATACACTTATCATCTGCTTCCTTTGTTACCTTCTGCGAGGTGGAATCTTCAGCTTCGACCACTGTTTCAACATTAAAATTTTTAATGTCAGGCGATGTTTTGAAGTACTGTTCTGCTGCCATGCATATCCAGTTTTCTAACGAGCAACCATCCATCTCCATCGTCTCCCCTACCAACACCATGTTGTTCTTCTTTGACGACTTCTACTCTGGGAACATTTCTGCCCATAGCCTCATTAGTGCTGATACTATCTGAACTAGCATCAGATTCCTCACCTAATTCAACCATGTTAATGCCCTCAGTAACATTTACTCTCAGTCCTCTCACTGCCACATCTAATCCCTTAGCAACTCTATCCATCTGAACAAACTTATCTGCAGTTTTCTTGTTTATCAACATCAGACTACTATCATTAGTGCTTCCTCCGCTTAAACTATATGCAGTCTTGTTAAAACCTTCAGACGTTTTATCTCTCAGCTTGTGCATGTCATTCTTGTTTAAGCATTCAGTTACTTTGATCATCACAAGTTTTGTGGTGAAGTCTTCAGTAACTTCCACCATGTTGACTGAAAAGTTGAACCCTTCAGTGACTTCGACCATCTGGACCTCTTCAGGCTCTACATAGAGAGCCTCTGTGATTTGCAATGGGTCAGAGTCAATCTTCATTTGGGCCTTTCCTTTGTCCCAAAACTTCATCCTTCCTTCTTGGATAGCACCTTGCACCAAATCCCTGAAAAGAAAACATTGAGATGTTTTATGACCCAAGAAATTGTGGTACTTACAAAAACCTCTTTTCTTTCTTAGTTCCAAAGGTGGCATTTTAGCACCAACAGACACTATTATTTGTCCATCCTTAACTAACAAATCAAATATTTTATCACATTTAGTAACGTCGAAAGTATATGTTTTCTTAGGAAATTTGTCATTAGATTCGACAGGGTTTTTTCCATTTGAAGGAGCTAATAGTTTACAAGCATAAGGTGGACCTTGCTTTAACTCAGTAACATCAACCTCAATTTCGTCGAAAGGAGATGTTTCATCATATAGATTCTCCACATCTTCATTACATTCGACAAAGGCTACTTTTTTACCCTTGTTGAATCTAGCTTTCTCTTCTTTTAACCTTTCTAGTTATCAAACTCTATCAGCTAACTGAGCCATATCTCTGAGATACTAGGTATCCAACTTCTTCCTAATGGAATAATCAAGACCCCTAGCAGCCATTTCGACCAACTCATGTTTTGGCACTTGTGTAAAGCACCTATCTTTAAGAAGTCGAAACCTATTCAGGTAATCATCAATTGGCTCAGTGATTTTGCGTTTGATACTAGCCAACTCTTTCAGGCTGATCTTGGTTTGTCCCATATAGAACTATTCGTGAAACAAACGTACTAATTGGGCCCAATTATAGACTGAATTAGGAGGCAAAGTAGTAAACCATGTAAAAGCATTTTTGGTGAGGGAACTTGGGAAATACTTGATCCTAAGGCTTTCGTCACCTGCAATCTCTCCAGCTTCAATCATATACCTAGCCACGCGTTCAACGATCGATTCAGTAGTATCTCCTGAGAACTTACTAAATTTTGGAACCTTCGTCCTAGGGGGTAGTTCAGACTGAAGAATATAGTCCACTATGGGCGAAGTATAATTTGGCCTTGTGAAGCCAAAGTTTACACTATTTCTAGTCATTATTCTTTCGACCAAGCAAGATTATTTTCTTCCGCTGCACTTTGGTGTCGAACCTGTCTAAGGAATTGGCCAGCATTTTGGTTCCTATTCACCATGACTACTCATGGTTCCTCCTCCCTATGGATTGGCACCTAGTTCCTTTGTGGTTCGACTCTGAAAGGTTCGCCCATCTCTTGATCCTACCAGTTCACCTCAGGTACATTTCGTGGCCGACATCGTGGAATGTTCTCACCAATAGTTTCTCTTCGATCCAGTGCTGGCACTCCCATAAAATCAGCCATACGTGCTAATTGTGTTGCCAATTGTTGGTTAGTTTGAGTAGTATTCTGAATCAACGGTTGAAAAACTTCTCCCATTGTCTGAGACAATATATGTACCATTTGCATATTACTTTGATCCATTTGCTATCTCAAACAGTTTATGGAGGTATTTGTAAGACTGGGTGCTTGAACAGAGTAACCAACACCTACACTTTGGTTGTTTCGACCACCTGATCCAGATCCTTGCACTGGCGAAGACACTATATTTTTTGAAAATATGGGTGGAGCACTCTGTAGATTTTGCATCATTGACGTAGGCATACCATAAGGTAAATTTCTTAGCAATGGTTGTGAGAAACCTGGAGGAGGAAAATGCCTGTGTAGTGAACTTCCTCCTAGGGGTGTTGGTGGGTTAGGAATTTGTGGTCCTATATATTCCAACATAGGTTGAGTGTATGTTCTTACACACGTTGATCCTGGACTTGCCATAGACGGCATAGGTTCAGACACAACTGTTGGCGGTGACGTCTGTCCTCCCGTCAAAGACACTAGAGATGGTGTACTTTGAGACCCATGCTGCTTTCTTGAGTGTTTGAAATACTTCCTTGAGGATCAACATGTTGACTAGCATTGGTTGCCATTCTCTTAGTATATCTTCCCTTTGGTATACCTTCGTTTGCTGTAGCTAACTTCCCACTTCTCAATAACATACAACGAAGTGTTTCTTAAGAAGATGGATATAATTAACATAAAATTTGGAATATTTAGCAATGTGTCCCACCGGGTGTGCCAATTTGTTTACTGTGAAATTTGGTAAACAACCTCTACTCTATCAATTTTGGATAAAATTGAGTAACTTGCAGGATCGACCATACAAATCCTATGACATGTGCTAAGTTTAAAAGAAAATCTAAATTAAACTCCACGTTCGACTGTAAAACTTTGTAAAGCAAAAACAACTTGGAAATTAGCAAGGCTGTAAAATAAAGAGTGCAATTCTTAAAGCGTCGAAAGTTAAATAGCAAGATGTAAAAGACTTTGAGAATAAAGGCAAGAATTCAAAAGACTTTGAAAATAAAGGCAAGAATGTAAAAGACTTTGAAAATAAAGGAAAGAATGTAAAAGACTTTGAAAATAAAGGAAAGAATGTAAAAGACTTTGAAAATAGCAATGCAAGAAAGTAAGCGTGTAAGACGTCGAAAGTAAAAGCAATAACGTAAAAGTGCAGGAAAGTAACAGTCGAAAGCAATTAACAAGACTTTAAAAATAACAAGTTTGAGGGAAAGCGCAGAAGGTTAAATGGCAAGTTAAGATAAAGTGCAGAAAGTTAAATAGCATGAAGTAAAAATGAAAAATAAAGTTTCAAGGAAGGACATGAAAGGTAAAGGTTAAAGGAAAACATGCAAGATAAAATGATAAAGGTACATAAATTGCATTGATGAAAAGAAATGGTGTTGAATCACATACATTCTCTCTAACTCGTTTCTCTACACACAGGTACTTTGAGTGATTTGGAGTAACTTGTACAAGACAAATGAACACCCTTATTCTATAGAAATAACCCCTATTTATAATGCTAGAGAATAACTACTAACTGACGGTTGTTGCTTCAAACGTGTCTTTTGGCGCTTTTCTTGACTTCAACCGTTCCTACTTCGCCAACTGCTCTTTTGAAATTCAAATATCAGGACTTTCCCTCCAGCCTTAGTGGTGACTGCAGCGCGCTTCTTTCACCAATTAGTGGTCAAAGAACTATCCAACACTTAGCAAATTTTCAGAAGTTTTCACAACCTCTCTTCGACTCAGGCTTTACCAAAAACTGGGTCGAAACCTTCTTATTCTTGAACATGCTTGTTTTTGACTTGAGATGACTCTTGATTTTGCTTGCGTTGAAAATGAGAGCTAACACGTTCTTAGGTATTCAAAATCCACTTTCACACCACTTTTTATTCTTTTACTAATTTGCGCGTTAAAATGTTAATCTTTTAGGTTAGCCCCTTCCTTTATTGTATCATAAATTTACTTCACAGTACTAATGTTCTAGTCCACCATTCATCAGACAACTATAATTTCACAAGGAACACAAATAATCCTATAGGTTTTAAAGAAAGTGTGGATGTCCAGCCCCATCATCAAAGGATAATGAGAGTTTAAATGAATGTAGTGTATGTTTGAATTAAATATTACATGTAAATGATATATTACAAGTTAAGTAATGTTTAATATACAATTCAAATCAATTTTTCCAAACCTTGTAGTCACTATATTGATGCATTAATCGTACAAAAACGTTTGCCATTGTTCAGTGTACAATTATCACTATTTTGCATTTTGATCCATGTCAATCATGAAAAGCTAAAATGAAAATAAAAATACTAGTGAAAGGTTGGTATAAAAAGAAACAAACAAGATACATTAATAATGTTTAAAAACAAAACTTGCCAACAATATTTGTTAACTGAGAAAAAGGTTAAATGATCAACTAATAAGCTAAAGAGACAAACAAGATACATTAATGATATACTTAAAAGAGACACTTAATAATGTTTTTGTATGATAGTTTTCTGAAAAATAAGTTTTCTTAAAAACTTATTAACTTGTTAAATTTAATTACCTTATTATAATATTTCCAATATGTACAAGTACTTTTTTGAAACAATCTAAGTGTCCAAAACTTTTTTAAATTTAATTTAATTTAATTTAATTGAAGTAGACATAGCATGAAATTTTACATTATATAGTGATCAAATAATTACTTGTTTGTAATAATTACATCTAAAAAAATGGCTAAATTTTTCAAGTTTGTATATGCTATGTTCCTCTTACTTGCTCTATTTGCTATTGCAACTGAAGTTAGAGGAGGTAAGAACTTTTCTCTTATAATTTTGAATTAAATAATTTATTTTTATCTTTTATTTATTCTTGTTTTGTATAACAGCATTTTTGGATTCCTGCAATTCGAATTCTGATTGTTCTAAAAATGATTGGTGTAATCTTCCTATGAATGCAACATGCTACTGGGGTCATTGTTTCTGCATGTGGTAGTAAAGTATTGAAAACTATCAAGTGTTAATCAGCAACATTTCATTTTATAGCCATTTGCTCTTATTGTTTTCTCAGAGCTACAAAAGCATATTCAATATATCTTGCAAGAACTATGATTATACTGTTTAATTAAAATTATTTACATAAAAAAATAAGCAGAGATTGATTGTGTAAATTAATTATATATTTATTCTATTTATATATTTAACATCGAAATAATATGCAATATACAATAAATAAATATTAGTATGTATTTGAAAATGATAACTTTTTGTTAGTAATAAAATCAGATCTCACACTTTTATTTTGACCTCTACAAAATTTAAATAATGTTAGCTTTACTTTTTTTTTTATAAATTTAATTATTTATTTTTCATATATTCTCATCAGTTTTAACCATTTTGAATTTTTTAAATATATGGATGTATGAAAAAGAACATTAATTTAGAAAAACAACAAAAATACTCCAACCCTAAAGAAAAAACAATGACACACGAACTGCTATTAATTTAGAGAGACAAATAATTGAGTTCTCTAGTCAAATAGAAAAAGGACATGAGAAATTTGTAAATTTTATAAGATACAATTTCAATGACAAAACAATGATCATGTCTTCTAAGTTCTTCACGTTTACACATCTACTTAAAAAACTACATTGTTATGGGATTATTAAATAGGTCAAACCATAATTAACACTCCTCTAATTCTAAGAACACATTTGTGACTAAGAAATCCTAAAGAATAATTAACACTCCTCTAATTCTAATGATCATATATTATATAGGTTTAAATGTAATTTTAGTTTTAATTTTTTAAATTTTTTTAATATTTTTTAATCCCCTTTTGAAAATTCAGGTTATAAATCCTTTATTTTAAATATTCTTGGTTTTTAGACTCTTTGTTTAAATTTGGTTATATGATAGGTTCATTTATGACATGACAAAGAATATGTTTTCCAAATTAAAAAAAACTTCTACCATGCATTTAAAATTATATTAAACTAAGTTTATGTTAAAAACTTAAGAAAAAAATTTAGAAAATAATTTAAATAATGTGAGCGCAACTTCCCGTTAGATATATTTTATATAATGTTAAAACTAGAATATTTTAGCGTTTATGTACATCAGACGATATCATCTGAGTCTAATTGTGCATTTTAGCATTATGGAGCATGACAACATGTTGGAAAAAGATTCGAAAAGATTCATGTATCAAGAAATGGTTTATATGCATCAAAAAGTTATTTTTATATGAAAAACTGTTTACAGGTCGACACATAAACATCATAGACCGATACATAAAAGTAAAACTCTTGTATAGGTAGACACATACACATTGTAGATCAACACATAGAAGAAAATTTTTTCTACAGGTCGACACATATGTTCTATAGGTCGGCTCATGTGTTGCATTTTTAAATCTTGTAGGCTCTGTTAGACGTGCCGCTTTTACAGGTCGACACATGACTTACATAGATCGACCTATACATCAAAAATCTTGAAAAACTGCATTGTTTTCCATTCCTTTTGCATTTTTTTCTTCATACTTGCTCTCATATATATATATATATATATATATATATATATATATATATATATATAACTTGTTACGTGCATCATTTCTTTACAATGACTTTGATAAAATCATAAACGAAACATAAAACATACAAAAAGTCTTCTTCATCTTCAACCTTGATTTTATGCATACACACAAACAAATTACACATAATCATTCATTGTTTGGGTGTCATCTAGAATCTAAACAAAGAGAAAATAAGGCGTGTTTAGAGACCTGCAATGACTCACAATAACGTATACCTCCCTAATTTTGTGTGGAATTGAGTCACCACCTTCAATAACTCACGTGAATCATCAAATAAGTCTGGTTGCCTATAATTATCTACTTGAAATTATATTTCTTCCATTGTCTTCTAATTCTTTCCCCTTAAAACATCAAAGGATTGTTCAAACTAAGACAAAAAAAAAAGCAGACACCACAATGGTAATCTTTAAAATCAAAATAAAATTAAATAAATGAAGAAAAAACATATAAAATTGAAAAAATTAAATGACATAAAAAGTAAGAGGGGTAATTAGGGGAAGGAAATATACCTTATTCCTCTTACACAAAACCCATATTTATTTTCTATTAAAAATGGAACAATAATAAGAAAATCAAATCTTGCACACAAAATTTAATTTTTCATTAATACCAACTATACTTCATTAACCAAACTATTATTATTATTATTATTATTATTATTATTATTATTATTATTATTATTATTATTATTATTATTATTATTATTATTATTATTATTCATTTAATTCACAATAAAAACAAACAACTAAGAAAAAACAAAAACTCTAATTTGTTATATAGTTGAAAGCTGGACTGAGAATCCAACACAAAGCAATGAATATGAATGGTGAAAACTATAAAACAAAGAGGAAATGAGAAGAAATATACCAGGATATGTTGAAAACATTGTTATTGACAGTAATATGTGTGTGTGAAGAAGAATGTGAATGACAATAACTTGCGGTTTAACAAAGCAGATGAAGAAGACAATAAAAATCCATAAAATCCACAAAAAAGGGTGGAGCTCAAACAACTTCTTGCTCATCTAAAGCATGTATTTCTTGGTGAGAAAGATAAATTTATGCTATCATAAGTTGTAGTCTAAATTCATTTGAAGAGGAAAAATTATTAATTAAAGATTCCAAAACATACTGTATGTGAGATTTTGGGTCGAGCTCTAGCTCTGTCGAGGAATAGCTTTCATGTGTTTCGACAAGAGACAAGCATGAAGTCGAAGCTGGGTCACATGATGATGTTGAAGGGTTACATATTGTAGTTAAAGCTAGTTCTAGTATGTAATATTGAAATATATTGTTGACTTATTATGTTGAATTCGGCCTTGTGTTAAGGATCCAATTATTTAGTTAGTTTGTATTGTAAGTTAGTTAGTTAGTATATAAATAAGCTAAATCGCTCAGGTTGTTGAGTGAAGTCAATTGTTACTCATTTTTAATCATTTGTAAACCCTAAATGAGAAAATGAATAGTAAACACTTTGCCATAATCTATCTTCTTCTTTCTTCTTTATCATTTCTTCTTTCTCTCTTTGTTTTAACCATTTCATTGTTCATCCAAGAACTGTGTTTCTCAATCTTTATTTGTTCAAAGGTATTGTTTGTGATCACAAAAAACTAGTGCGGTAAGCGTGGAGAAGATGCCGTCAACAAAGCTTGAAATTGAGAAGTTCATTAGAGTTAATGACTTCGGTTTATGGAGTTTGAAGATGCGAGGCCATCTTGTTCAACAGGGTTTGCTAGAAGCGTTAAAAGGAGGAGATGCCATGGATGTTGCATTGATGGAGAAGAAAAAGACAATGATGATTGAGAAAGCCCGCAGTGCAATTGTTCTGAGTCTTGGTGATAAGGTTCTCATACAGGTTTCGAAGGAGACGACGACAGCTGATGTTTGGCTGAAACTCGAAGGATTGTATATGACAAACTCCTCGGTGAATCGTTTGTACTTGAAGCAAGCTTTGTATTCATTCAAGATGAATGAAGATAAAACGTTGATGGAGCAGCTGAATATGTTCAGCAAGCTGATTCTTGATCTTGAAAATATTGATGTTACCATCAATGACAAAGATCAAGCGTTGTTATTGTTGTGTTATTTACCTAAGTCACATTCTCAATTCAAAGAAACCGTCTTGTACGGAAGAGAGTCCATGACCTTTGAATAAGTTCAAGCAACCTTGTATTTGAAGGATTTGAACAAAAGAAAGGAGTAGAAACCATCATCATTAGTTGGCGGAGGGTTGTCCATGAAGGGGAAATCCTCAAAGAGAGATGGTAGGTTTGAGAAGAAGAAAGGTAAAACTAAGAAGAAGTATTATGGTGGTAATATTTCTGGTATTAAGTGTTATCATTGTAAAAAGGAGGGTCACACAAGAAATATGTGTCTTGAGCGCCTGAATAATCATGGAGGTAAGGGCAATGGCAATATAGCTATTGTGCAAGATGATTATGAATCATCTTATGTCCTTGTGGTGTTTAGCAGCAACTCTTGCAAATAGTGGATTATGGATTATAGATCTACTTGGAATATGACTCTAAATAAGGATGTGTTTGAAGAATTATGTGATCAAGATGGTGGATCAATGCAGCTGGGAAACAATAAAGTTTGCAATATTGCAGGTATTGATTCTGTAAGATTCAAGCTCCATGATGAGTTAATAAGGCTATTGACTGGAGTTAGGTATGTAGCTAACCTTAAGAGGAATTTAATTTCTCTTGGTGAATTCGACAAGAAAGGATATGTCTTCAAAGGAGAGCAAGGTATTCTAAAAGTCATGAAGGGGTCGAAGGAAGTCTTGAGAGGCATGAAGAAACAAGGCTTGTATACCCTTGAGGCTGATGTTGTAAGTGGTTTGACAAATGTTGCATCCATGAAACCTGTGTCGAAGACATAATTATGGAACATGAGATTAGGTCATGTCAGCGAAAGAGGCCTGGTCGAATTGGGGAAACAGAACCTGCTAGGTGGTGAAAAAGTCGAAAAGTTGGAGTTTTGTGAATCTTGTGTATTTGGTAAATCCTGTAGAATGAAGTTTAACAAAGGTAAACAAAGAACACATGGATCCTTTGATTATATTCATGCTGATCTTTGGGTGCCTGCAAGGAATCCTTCACACTCAGGTGCAAGGTATTTTCTATCCATCGTTGATGACTATTCCAGAAAGTTATTGCTATTCATTCATAAGACGAAGGATGAAACTTTTGAGAATTCTAAAAGTTGGAAGGTTCTGGTTGAAACTCAAACTGGCAGAAAGTTAAAAGGTTGAGAACCAACAACGACCTTGAGTTCTAAAACGAAACATTCAATTGTTATTGTGTTGAGTCTGGGATTGCAAGGCATAAGACTGTAGCATGTACTCCTTAATAAAATGGCTTAACTGAGAGATTCAATCGAATAATCTTTGAAAGAGTTATATGCATGTTGGTTAGTGCTGGATTGAAAAAGGTGTTTTAGGCGGAAGTTATTTTGAAAGCAACTTATCTGATAAATAGATGTCCCTCGACTGCCCTAGAAATGAAGACACTTGAAGAAGTTTGTTTAGGTCAACCACCAGATCTCAAAAAACTGAGAGTATTTGGATGTTTAGCCTATGCTCACATTAGGCAAGACAAGGTCGAACCTAGAGCTCTGAGATGCGTGTTCCTTGGATATCCTGAGGGAGTCAAAGGTTATAGGTTGTGGTGCCTAGAATCAGGTCATAGAAGATGTATTATATGTCGTGATGTAGTTTTCAATGAAGTCGAGATGGAAATCAAGAAAACTGGTGATGTTGGTCGAAGTGCAGAAATCTATGAAAAGGAGCTGGAACAGGTAGAGATTCCTGTTGAGGTGGAGCATAGTGATGCTGAAGTGCATAACCCAGATGAAGTCGAAGAAGAAAAGCAAGATGCTGAAGGCACTGAGAAAACTGTCAATGACTACCTACTGGCAAGAGTTGGTTGAGAAGAGTCATCAAGCCACCTCAGAGACTTGATTATGCAAATCTTATAGTTGTTGCCTTAACCTCTACAAGTGAGGTACTTGAGGAAGAGCCTAGAGATTACAACCATCAAAGAAAAAATTACTATATAGAAGATGCCGTAAATTTTTCTTTGATGGTTCACTAAATTTTCTAACTATATGGTTAGTTGAGCTATACCACCCAATTTTTACTACCATCAAAGAAAAATTTTATGGCATGACAACAAATTTAATGCACGGGGAGATTCATTCCTCTATAGAAGATGTGATAGTAGGATAATATGAAATTGTGTACCATAAGAAAAGAAACATAAAGTGTTATAGAATTGCAATAACTATAACTATAGTGGACACTTTAGAGGAGATAGAACTTCTACCTATGTACTTAATTAAAGATGTTTTGGCCAACAATGTTCAAGGATACACTCACATATGTTCAGAGGTGTGATCATTTCCAACGCACGTACATATCTAAGAGAAATGAAATTTCACAGAACCAAGTGCCAAAGGTTGAAATATTTAATGTATGGGGTGATAGAATTTGTTGAATAAGTTTAAAGACTCTGTATGTGAGAATGTCAAGATTTACAAAGATTAAAAAAAAGGAATGATCAAATGATTCAAAATGAAGTTAGTTATCAAAAATATGAAGTTAGTTATTCAAAAGTGAGAGTTTTTATAGAGAACTAAGGTTTGTTATTTAATTCCAAAATGAAGTTAGTTATCAAAAATATGAAGTCCAGATGACCAGGCTCGTTGAAAATTACAAAATATTCTCGTGGAGTTGTTTAGATAGAAACTAAAGAAGATGGGAAAACTTTTAAAGTCAATGGTCACAAGCTAAAGCATTATTATGGATAGAGCAAGAATAAACACCCGACTCCTTCACATTGTGAACTACTTAAAGAAGTGGATTGTCAATCTCTAGATGTTGAAGGATGAAAGAGACATGAATGAGTTCCATGTGACCATTTGCTCAACTTCAAGATATCTGAGCTGAAGAATTTTTTAGCCAATTATTTCACTTTTTTTTTAAAATCTTTTTCTTCTACATTAGTGTATCCATGCATTTAAAAGCTAGTGTTTTTCTTTATAGTTGTTTGTTGTAATTTAAACACACCAAGACATGTTTTTCTTATAATTGTGAGCCTTTTCTAACCACCATTTTATCATAACATTACTTCTCTCTCTCTCTCTCTCTCTCTCTGAGAGATCATGATCCTAATTCTCTCTCTCTCTCACACACACACACACAACACACACACACACGCACGCACGCACACACATGCACACGCGCGCGCGCACACACTCACACACACACAGAGAGAGAGAGAGAGAGAGAGAGAGAGAGAGAGAGAGAGAGAGAGAGAGAGAGAGAGAGAGAGAGAGAGAGAGAGAGAGAGAGAGAGATCATGATCCTAATTCAGTTTTTTATATTTTTGGTGGTAGTCTTAAGTCGATGATTTGGAAATCATCGACTTTAATAAATTGCCAAAATTAAAATATTAAAAGAAGTGGGATACCCATTGAAAAAAATAGATAAAAATAATGGAAATACTTGTAAATAAATAAAATAAGTCAAATCTCTAATTCTATTATCTCTCGTGGTTAAAAGAAAATAATTTTAAAGAAAGGAATTATTGTAATAATATCATACCTAACTTCAAGGTCCCCTAATTTTACGAGCTTTAATTTTTGTCATTCAAATTTTTAAATAATTCAACTAAACAATTCTTTTCAATTAATTAAAGTTTATATTCAATATTAATTGGAGTCTTTTTTTGACAGAAAAAAAAAACTCTAAATAGTATTGAATATAAACTTTCAACAATATAATACATTAGTCTAATCTTCACCACAGGGTTTGAAACTTAAGAGTGTATTTTCTCATGAAAGCATGTTCAAATCTCAATGGTGTTAATAATCCTGTATAAAACTTTTGCTATGCTTTTAATTAAACTCCCACTATTAGGTATTGAAATTGGTCCCCGGATAATAGAGTCAAATACCAAGGTTTTAATAAACATAATAGATAAGCATTCTCTTTTGTTAAAATCAATAATTAAGTATTACAAGTAAAATGATATTCAATATACAATTCAAATCAACTTTTGTCAAAACTTATGGTCACTACATTGATGAATTAATCATATCATATATCCTAAAACGTTTGCCATTGTTCAGTGTACAATTATCATTATTTTGCATTTTGGTCCATATCAATCATGAAAAGCTAAAAAGAAAATAAAAATACTAATGAAAGGCTGGTATAAAAAAAACAACCAAGATGCATTAATACTGTTTTAAGAAAAATTATATTAAGAGACAAACAAAATTATATTAAGAAAAAGTGGTGTTTAAAACAATTTAAGTGTCTAAAATTATTTTATTTATGTTTTAATTTAATTGAAGTAGACATAGCATACAACTTTACATTATAAAATCATCAAATAATGCTGTTTGTAATATGCACTTCTGAAAAAATATGGTTAAGATTTTTAAGTTTGTGTATGCTATTGTCCTCTTTCTCATTCTTTTTGCTATTGCAATTGAAGTCAAGGGTAAGAGTATTTTTCTTTATAATATTCTTATTTATTTTATACACAATCTTTTATCCAATTTCATGACATTGATTTATTCTTGTTTTACATATAACAGCATTTTTTGAATCCTGCAACTCTGATTCTGATTGTTCTCCAAATGATTGGTGCCACATTCCTACGAATGCAACTTGCCACATAGGTCATTGTTTATGCATATAGCAATATTGAAAACTATGCAGTGTTAATTCTAAGCTTGTAAAATCAGCAACTAAGATATTTCCATCGTTTTATTTTCTTGAAGTTGTTTGCTCTTTTCATTTTTTCACAGCTACAATAGCATAGTCAATATATCTTGCAAGAAATACAATTATATTGTTTAACTTAAACTATTTACATCAATAAATAAATGAAAAATGATTGTTTAAATTTTTTACATATATTTAAAATTTAATTTAATAATATTTTATTATGATGGTTAAAGGAAAATGTGGTACACTAAACTTGTTGTAATGATATATAGTTTTATTAATTATTTTTTCTCCGTATGTTAGTTTTTTTTTTAATAAGCAAAAGATGAATTACGAAAACAAACGAGTATAAGGGGTATTCGAAGTCCTTACAAAGAAATGTCTAATTAATTAAATAAATTAGGCTAAACAATTCAAAGGAGTTGAACTCCAATTAGAGAAACTATAAAAAGAAGAGATCTTATTCGCATAACCTCGTCATTTCCACGAAATCATTTTAATTTTTTTTACCAACGCTCTTCAAAATTTGGAATGCCACTATCGAACAAACCCAAGTATGGACCTTGGTGGGACCACCTGAAAGTGTTAATCCCATTAAATATAAACGAGTCTTCAAAAATAAGACAAACATGGAAGTCGTGGCCGATCTTTATTTATTCACATAGAGGAAAAGGGAAAATATCGAATAAAACCCCTAAAAGAAAGGAAAGGATATGGTCATCGCAACCAATATCTGAGTTCGAGAGTCGGTTACGTAAGAGAAAAGTATTAGCATCCCCTCACGTCTGTTGTACTCAACGGGAACCATTTAGTTAGGATCGAATGAAAGGGAGAAAAAAGAGAGGAGATGAATGTTTTTGGATTTTTATTAAAGAGAAAGGGAACCTAAGGGTTTTTATTACTAGGGGGATCGACAAGACTTTGCAATCTCGTAGTTCTGGAACTACGGTGAAAAAAGAAAAATGTTGCTCACAAAGGATTAAGACCCTTGTGCCTACGTATCCTCATTATGAAATGAGAAATTAGACGTCTGTAGTTATGGATAAAGAAAGTTTGTTTGTTGGTCGATTTTAGCAAAAGATATTTAGTCGCATTCGATAGAAAATATTGTTTTACCCAAAACAAGTGAGGAACGGACATTTGCATCATAACATAATGGATTTATAAAACAACATTTACAGGAAACGCCTCTTATCTCAACTCAAATAGTTTATGGACGAAGCAATATTTTGCGTCGCCTCAAGACACATTATCTCACATTTATAAAAATAAAAAAAAAAGGTTTTAGGATTAATTGTATGGTGGCGAGAAAAATAGTTTGATTAGTTGAATGTATTTTAGGTGAATGACGAACGCTTGATAAGAATCAATCATTCAAAGAGTTACACTAGAATGTTAGATCACAACGACCCTTTTCATTCAAGATTAATTGAGAAAACTGTTTGATGAACAACAAACGCTTGATAATGAATAATTGCTTAAAGAGTTACACTAAGAAGCTGAATTTTAACGGCCCTTATTTGTCCAAGTTGATATTAAATATTTTAAGAACGAAAGAAAAGAATAAACAATTATCCCAAAGTGCGAGACTTGAGACCGATCATTTGAGGATTTTTCCAGAATGCTAGATTCCAACAATCATCTTCTTTCATGTTTATTAAGAAAATAGTTTTAAAGTTGCAATGACCTAGGTCAAGGTTTTTATTAAGGTTCAAGCATCAAACTAGGCTTATACATGACAAAGATTTATAATCAAGCAAGAACTCAAGTCATTAGGGTTTTAAATCATATGAACATTCATTTTTAGTCTAACCCTAAAATCAACCTAATCATTGCAAGAAGTTCAACATCAAGAGCAACGCATAAATAATGAGGTTAAGTATCAAGCAACAAGATCATATTCATCAAGATGTTCAATCTTAAAGCATAGCAAAAGTTAATCAAACATCAACTTATAAGTCATGCTAGCATAAATGGTTCAAGAATCAACTTAGAAAATTAACAAGATATAACATCAATCATAGTATAAAATCAACATGATATCAACTATAAGACATGGTAAGAGAAATCAAGCATGAACTTAATCAAGAAGTATCAGTAGGAAATTGACAAACATAATCACGACACATGTGATCACAGATAAAACTAATAAGAATAAAACACTTTTTAGGTTTTTTAGATAGGAAAAATAAAAATGATAAATAAATAATCAAAAGAAATAAATATATATATTTTTGGATTTTTAAATGACCAAAATAAATAATCAAAAGAAAAAAATTAATAAACAAATTTTAATGGCTTTTTAATATTAAGTCTTAAATGACAAAAATAAATAATCAAAAGAAAATAAAATAAATAAATTTTTGGCTTTTTAATATTAAGTCTTAAGTGACAAAAATAAATAATCAAAAGAAAATAAATAAAAAGATTTTTGATTTTTAATATTAAGTCTTAAGTGACAAAAATAAATAATCAAAAGAAAAATAAATAAAAATATTTTTGACTTTTTATTGTTATGTCTTAATTAAAAAATGAATTAAAAAGAAAAGAAAAGAAATTGAAATAAAATAAAAAAGAAATGAAAGAAAAGAAAAAGGAAAGAAAAGAAAATAAAAGGAGAGAAAAGAAATAAAAATGGAGAAAAGGTAAAAAAATGAGGGGAATAAATGTTGAACCCGTGCTATGGTGGATATCAAAAAACACCCTTACCATTATCCTGAGGCCTTTAGCCTATCATCATGTTTCCATAACATAAATAAATATTAAAAAAATAAATTTGAAAACAAAACAAAAAGGCGCGCAGTGAATCATCTTCCTCGTGACAACTTCAAAAACTCAACAATGTCCAAATGTTAAATCATCAAATGTGAACTAAATGTGACAAGTAGATACACTATTTCACTCAAAATTTCACAAGGAATTTAAATATGGCCTTAGTTTTCATTTATATTTACTCTATCATATGAATTTGATCAATAACCAGAAAAACCCTAGAATTTCAAAGTGAAATTAAATGTCATATAACAACAATCAAAGGACAAGGGCTTAGGGATTTCACTCACAACATCAAAACGAGCATGATGGTAACAAGAATGGAACATAATGAAACTTGCAAGTATGAGAACCAAACGATGAAAATGGTACGTAAGGGAGTGAATCCGTAGACCCTTCAAATGCACCTCCAACAATGAAATGATGCTTTCTTTAGCTTCCTTGAGTTCCCAAGAGTGTGCTGATGTACTCTGAATTGCTCTACCCGAATCCACTTGCAAGTGTGAAAAAAAATGAGATTTGACTATGGAGTTTGAGGTGTTACAACTATGTTCTATTACATACATTAGCTTCCTTATGGTTTATGGATAGCATTTGTGGATAGATGTTGGAAGGAAAGTGCAAAAATTGAGATTTTTGAATTTGCACTTTAATGGAGTTTTAGAATTTTTTATGCAATGTGATCTTTCTGCTCTTGTTTCTTGCTGAGGTTATGAGGTTCCTCTTGAATTTGTAAAGTTTTGAAATTAGGTAAGGAGAGAGGTTTGATCAAAGCTAAGGCTTGGCATTTGACATGTATGATCAATTTCACAAAAATTTCCAAGTGAGGTACCATATGCCAAGGCTTGGGTTTTGACTTGTATGATGTTTTGAGTATTTATTTTAGGCTTGGAAAAGTTGCTTTTGACATAAGAAACCAGTTGGATCAGAGCTACTACTTAGCAAGTTTTAACCAAAAGTAATTTTTCACATAATGCCAAAAATATAGGCCAACATTAACAGTTTGTCGCATGTTTTGTCCTTATTGTAAGGGGTCAATTTGCACAAAAATGGAATCTTTGTAAAGTCGGGACATAAAGGAACAAGTTTGGTGTTCATGACAAGTTTAGGAAAGACTAGGAAAGTGTCCAAAAATGGTCTCTAACTCGTGTGAAACAAGCTGATTTACACTTAGTGAAACTCTGGTTCATCATGTCATTTCTCTCCAATGTGAAATCTTAACTTTAGCCATCAATTTCTTCCATCTCAAGAAAGCTTTTGGCCTCACATTTTCCACCATGATGGAGTAGGAAGTGTGTTCTTTAAATGCATTTCTCAAGTGTTTCAATTGGATTCTTAGATTGTTCATAAATTGGCCATAAAATCATGCATTTGAAAAAGTCAAAAACTTAGAAAAATTTCAAAGTGTTTTGAGATTTGCAACAACTTGAAACCTCAACTTTAGCCATCAATTTATTCCACTTCAAGAAATCTTTTAGATTCAAATTTTCATTAACTTGTAGTATCAAATGTCATCTTTAATTGCAGTCCTCAAGTGTTTCAATTGGATGCTTGAGGAGGAATTTACAACCTTGACAAGTTGGTCACTTGATCATGAATTTTGTACTTAGTGAAATTTCAAAAACCTTAATTTTGACAATTTTGATCTTTTCCTTTATTTTCTTGATTTAGCTTGATAAAACTTAATTATTTTCCATATTTTCATGATTCTTGACTTGAGAAGTCCGTCAAATTTTGACTTTGAGCATTTGTTGATTTTTCATCAGTTGAATCAAAATTCTTAAAATATCCATAAATCCAACTTCTTAAGCCAATTTAATCACATGAATGGACCATAATAATGCATTTGAAGCCTTTGAATCATACTCTGCGCCATGAGATCATGTTTTGGTCAAAAATTCAACACCTAGTTGACTTTGACCAAAACCCTAATTTGGAATACATGATGAATTGTAACTTGATGATCTTGGATTGATACAAAATCATACTTAATTATTTATGGAGGGACTCTCTTGATCACCATGAATGAATAAAGGATCTTGAGATTTTGAGGATCACACTAAACCTTGATTGATCAACCACTTGAACTCCTCGATGCAAAACCCTAACTTATAAACAAAGCAAGCAAAGCATATTTTTGTATTTTCATGGGATTAACAATGCATAAAAGACACACACAAGAAGTGATTAATGTTATGCAAATGATGTAAATGAAGGGGGGATCTTAGGAGTAAAAATTATGGTATGACAATAAGGTACATACATATAAAGCATGATTAAGAGCTAAGGGTTTAAAGACAATTTTAGGAGAAGACTATAATGAAATTTTCATCAAACACATTCTTTAGATTTGTTTGAGTTTTACTTGTGATCGATGCATACCATGACTATGAAATATGATATGTCACAATTGTACTCCTTAATAATTTTTTTTCAAAAATGAGTTACTTAAATTTAAAAAATCCTTATTTGATGACTTAAAAGTAACCCATTTTTAATTTATTATGACAACTCTATTTTCCAAATAATAGATTTTGATCATTTGCAATTGTAACACCCTGTATAATATATATCTAGAATAACATCATACAAGTGTTATTATATGGTACTGACACCACCATAAGTGCCTTTTGGCAACATTTACATACTTGACCATTTCTAAAACAATGAAACAACCTATGGCATAAAATATGGAAAGTGCCAAAACAACAAAATCTAAGATCTAAGTACAATATCCTTCATTGTATAATACACACAGAACATGGCAGAATAATTATAATCTAAGCTTCTCTTGAAACATCCATGCATAGCATCACTTGCAAACTAAACCTGCAAATAATACCTGAAAAACAACAATAATAATGGGGTGAGATAATAATCTTAGTGAGTTTTCCTATCTTATAGGTTTACTCGGCTCTACAAGGTTCTAATCCAATTCTACTCAAGTTAAAGGGAATAGGGAATAAGACTTGAGTCCACACAACATGCAATGAATGGAAACATGCCACTTGATTTCACCAACTCAAACAATCACTAATTGGAAACCATACCAAGGTAAACTTCCTTGTCGCCTCACCTACGTCTAGGACTTTTAGCGTGGGTCACATATCATTGTATCATACTTTGACATATGAATAGATTCAGATTCAAAGTGTTTTCCACATGAATCGTCGCTTCCCATGGGACCCTTCCCATCTCAAGCCTTTTATTTGTAGGCTCCACTCGTACACACGACACTCAAACAAATGGATTGGATCCTAAGGGACATATAATCAACCTTAAGAATCTTCGCTTCCAATGGGAAACTTCCCATCTCAAGCCTTTTATTCTTAGGTTCCACTCGTACATACGAGACTCAAACAAATGGATTCGGATCCTAAGGGACATATAATCAACCTTAAGAATCTTCGCTTCCCATCTCAAGCCTTTTACCCGTAGGCTCCATTCGCTTAAGGGAACTCCTTCCAAAGTATGATTTAGCATGTTATCATACAATCAAACATATGAACATACACATATATCATACATGTAACACATATGATAACATAATATAAATAAGTCAAACATAAATATATCACATAAGGAAAATGGTCATCAAAATAAATAGGACTTTTGGAACAAAGGTCCCTCACCAGTTATCAAACCATTCACATGCTACTCATCACAACGCTAAATGTTCATCTTCACTCGCTCAAATATTATTCCACATTCATTTTAATTCAACATATTCAATTAATCAAACAAGAAACTATTTATTGGAATAACTTTCCAACGCTTCCGACCGCGTCTCAATCCGAGTTACGGTTCACAAGATATTAAGAAAACAAGAAACTTAAAAACTGCACCCTGTCATGGTCGCACAACGAGCAGAAGGCGAGGTTGGCTCACTTTTAGTTTGCACAGCGACCTGAAGGCGAGGAACAGGCAGAACTAAACTTGGTTCATGGTTGCACAGCGACCGCAAAGCAAACAACTTGCTTTCCATTCGCTGAAACTCGCACAACGACGCTATCAGAAATCGCTCGCCTTAAGCTCGTACAACGACGCGAGCGAATTTCAAATTTCCATCAGCGTAAAAATGAAGGCACCCATTGTCAAAACCTCAACCCACACCACCAAAACACATCCAAACACTGCAACAAACATGGTATAACATGATTAAGCATGCAATTCATCAAATCAAGATGAATCAACATCCAATTTCACATTTAAACATGTTTTTCACATAAAACCTAACCCACCCATTTCTCATATTTTTCCTCCAATGCTATGCTATCTAATGAAACTCACCTTCATGAAAAAATGGGATAAATTGAAGATGAAACCATGTCCTTGATGATGATTGAGAACTTTCTCTTCTCCTTCCCCCTTCTCTTCTCTTCTTCCTTTCTTTCTCTCTTTTCTTCTTACCAACTTTCTTCTTCTTCTATTTTCTTTTCCACCAAATATATATATATATATATATATATATATATATATATATATATATATATATATATATATATATAGATATATATATATATATATATATATATGTGTGTGTGTGTGTGTGTGTGTGTGTGTGTGTGTATATATATATATATATATATATATATATATATATATATATATATATATATATATATATATATATATATATAATGGTTTAAAATATCTCTATTTGATATTTTGTCATCTAACACCAATTGACCAAATATTTAATGTTACCAAATATCCTCTCTTATACTTATTAGTAGTGGTCTGTCTCTTTCATTAATAATTACTCGCTCTCTCTTTCTCTCTCTTTAAAATTGACTAGTTACTCTATTAGTCTCAACTGATAACATTTAGAGTATTTAGGAGTTCCAATTGTTCCAATTAACAAAAGATAGAGTGCATAGGAACTCAATTGATCTCAACTGGAACTCAATTGAGCATTTAAGGGAAGATGAGATGTCACAACAATATTTTATCTGTTGTTTCCCATTCAATCATCATTTTAGCCATTCATCTATCTTATTTTTCACTTTAAAAAAACAACCTCTTTTCTAATTATTTTTTATCAATTCTCATCCATTAGATGAAACATGAGAGGGATGGCCAAATGAAAGAGATGATCTATTTCCCCAAATAATAGAAACAATTTTTATATTTTCATGTAACAAAAGTTTCTATTACAAATCAAACTAGTGCATATCTTCCTTTATCTCTTAACATCCCTCTTGTTATGATCCACCATAAGTCTGCACTATTGTAACTACGAGATATTATGTGCTTTGAATGTGAGAACATGTCAAAACTTTGTCTAATAGAAAATATGCGTCATTGGCTTGAGAAGTATGGATATTGTATACACTACTACAAAAAGTATATATCATCACTGTTGAAAGAAGGATTTCATAATAGATGGTGGTACGTGGTAACAAATGGTGTGATAGTACGTGCACTACTTTCCACCACAGGCTAGTAACCGAGGTAAAAACTGGATAGCACGCCACTTTTCACCACAGTTGGAAATTCCAACTGTGGTGAAAAGTGTAAAGGTCGGATGTTCTATACCCATAAACAAGATTTTAGCATTTTTTAAATAGTGTGTATCACTAAGTTTCTACCACATTTGTTATCTTTTTACTTGAGTGGTAGATATAAGGGGTTTATGTTTCCTCGCATAAATAAATAGGGGTGTACATGGATTGGGTCTACCTAGAAAATCCGGTCAAACCCACCAAAAAAAATCCAAAACAATGGGTTGAGTCGGGTAATTGTGTAAATATGAATTCATAAATTTTTAAAAAAATCCCTTAAAAAGTGGGTTCCTTGTAAAATTAGACCCGTTCAAAAAAAACCCAATAATCAAAATACTCTTTCTTACAAATTTAATGATTTTAATGAATTTTGACTTATTTGATGCCAATTTAGTCTCTTTAATTTTTACTATTTTAATGAGTCTTGCCTTTAACTAACTTTGGATGTTCCACTTTTTGATTATTTTGATGCTAATACGGTTTTATGTCATGCCAATTTAATTTGATGCAAGTATTTTATGGTGATTTTACCCATATAATTTTTTCTATTTTTTAATATGAAATAATTAAATGATGAGTCATCATAATTTTTTCATGTAAGTTACTCAAACCCAAAAATTAATGGGTTTGCCTAAACCGTCCAATTGTGCAACGTGTGGTTATTTTACCACACTCAAACCGGAGTACTCTATATGATTTGAGTATTGAGTTTGACCAAACCCTACCCAAAACGGCCCTCGTACACCCCTAAAAACAAAAATAAAACATTTGTGAACCAAAATCAAAATTGCAAACATTATGAACCAAAATTATATATTATTACATCAAAGCCAAACTGACATACATTTTATTAATTATTACATCAAACAAGAAAACAACCAACATACAAAACTAGTGTGCACTTTATTCATTATTCTAAAAAAAAGCAAGATGCATAACATGAACAAATGTCTTTTGGTGTCTTATCTCTAAACACTTATAATTTAAAATAATAATACTTGTTAGTATAAATCTTGTTGGCACACATGTAAAAAATCTTATAAATCATAAAAACAATAAACTGTGAATAAACAATAAAAAATATGTTAGTTTTTTCATATGCCTTCTTGATTATCATAACGAAAAACATGCACATCATATGTATTATTTTCTTCATATGAAGTAGGAACATGTGTTGCGAAAGAAGGAGTCTCAATAATATCAAGAGTTAAATTTTGATTTTCATCATTATTAGCAATGCGTTTTTCTTGGAGATCAATTGACCTTCTGTTGTTAAAAGGATTAGTGACATAAAACACTTGTTTTGCTTGGGATGCCATGATGAATAGTTTGTTCATATAAGCTGCCTTTCGAAGGTCAACTCGTGTGAATCCTAACTAATTAGTTTGTACACCAATGTTACTGTCAATACATTGCATTTAAATAAAGTCACTTTGAATTAAACATACACTACTACAAAATATACATTTCGTAACATACTTTCACCTCGGCTATATAGTCCATTGTGGTAAAATCTATTCATTTAAGCGTTTTTTCTTTACTTTCAAGACACATTTCACCACAGCCAAATTTTACAACCATGAGAAAATGAGGAGAGTTTTTTAAATAAAAAAAATTAAACTCAAAATTAAACTACATTTCAGCACGGTCAGATTTTCCAACCATGGGGAAATGTCCCTCTCAGTGACACTCTTCGAATCCTAACACATACAATTTAGTTTTTCATTCACTTTTAAGAAACTTTTATGTTACAATATCTTCATTCATTTTTACTATCTTGAAAAGTTTGGTGTTGAAGATCAATGTCAAGGTTCAAGTATACCGTTTATTTGATAAAGTGAAACTTGACATTAATCTCCAAACCAAGTTTTTCAATATACTATTTTGATATCTTCAAATCCTAAACCTTCATGATTTGTGATACAAAAATGCAACAAGAATGGAAGATGAAGTTCGAATGTGTAATGAGTTGAATTTAGTGAAAAGGTGAATGAATGTGTTGAGCCTTTATATAGATAAATCTGTAGAACATTTCCCACAATTGATAAAAGAAATTGTGGTGAACTATGTTACTTTATCACCACTGTTGTTAATAGTAACCATTATGAAAATTATTCATTTTGTAACTATCAATGACTAAAAAATAGTCCTTTGTGATTCTTGTCCTTTTGACTAAGACTAACACATAATGACTTGAAAAAATGGTGGGCAAAATTTAGAGTATGACACTATATATAAGCTAATGTATGATATGACTACTTTGGTGTATCGCAACACCTCTCATCGCGCGCACACACACACACACACACACACACACACACACACACACACACACACACACACACACACACACACACACACACACGCGCACACACATACACACACGCGTGTGTATATGTGTGTGTGTGTGTATATATATATATATATATATATATATATATATATATATATATATATATATATATATATATATATATATATATATATATATATATATATATATATATATATAAATGTATTTGTGTGTGATGAGAGGTGTTACGTACGATACAGAAATATGGAGACTCGGTCTCACAATCTTACTAATATTATCTGTAAAGCAACTGGAGGATTCAACTTCTTTGGAACCAATAAAAAATTCCTTTTCACCAAGTTGACACATAACAAAAACCAAATGTTTAACCCCTCATAAAGGACGAAATAGTAAGAACTTCATATATAGGAAAAAGATTAAAAATACCTAAATAAATCTTCGCCTTCATTTTGGAAAAATAGACCAAGTTAACCAAGCGAAGAACACGTACCCCCTTAATCCACATTTCTGCTTAGATTTAAAGACAACATACCACTTAATCCAAAAAATCTTATCCTCCCCTTCACACCATCCCATAAAAACTTTCTTTGGATTCTAACTAACTTCTTTCAAACTTTAATAGGAATTTCACGAAAGAAAAAAGAATATATTAATAGGCTTAAGCACATAATTAAGCAGTACCATCTGAACCCCATAATAACATACCTATGCTTCAATGAGAATAGTAACTTAGATTTAAAAAATTAATCAGTCGTTCTCACAGGGTCTCAAGGCGAGGTTAGCCCCCATAAGTAACCAAACATACCTAAAAGGAACAGTCTCAAACTTACTATGGACAAAATCACCAATTAAGTCTAGAAAAATGGAATCCACATTAATCTTTATAAGACGTCTCTTAAAAAATCGTCATCTAACTCAAAAACCTATAAAATTGGCTTAACAACCTTTTTTGTACCATATATTAACCTTAAGATTTATTTTGGACCTTTAACTTAAAAAAAGGTCCATATATATCCTTTAACTCTTCAAAACGTATCATGTTTGTCCTTTTTGTCTAATTAGTAACAAATTTAGGGTCCAATTTCTAAGTTTGTTGGTCGCTAATTTGACGAAAAGAACTAATATGATACGTTTTGGAGAGCTAAGAGATCAATATGAACCTTTTTTTTTTAAATTAAGGGACTAAAATGAATCCTAATATTAACATACAAGACTAAAAAGGATATTAAACTTATAGCTTTAATAAGGAAAAATTTCTCAACTGAGGGATCAATCAAGATTAAGGTGTAACTCTCATAATGAAGATGTGTGCCACTAGAATCAAGGATCCCACCCTAAAGCCAGAGAAAATATTTAACTCAACAACCCTACTGAATAGTCCACCAAGATCTTTTGCAACAAGGAGAAAAAGAAAAGGAGTTAGATGATCATCTTGTTTCATACCCCTCTAAATGCTAATGTCTTGGGTGAGAAATCATTAACCAACACCATAAATTTTTTGACAAACACACAAGTAGGCATCCAAGATCTCCGCTTAACGTTAAACTCAAATATGATTAGCATATATATAGTCCAAAGAGCTCCAACTCAATGAATGAAACACTTTCTCAAAGTCCACCTTAAATATGTGATAAATATGTTTAATTTTCTTTGTTAAATCAATCTAACTCATATACATCGACCACATTGTCTACCAATATCCTCCCTTTAAAGAAAGTTGGTTGATTATGAAAAATAAGTTTGTTCATCTCCTTTTCAAATTTGTGTTCCAAATATTTAGCCACCCACTTCTAAAAAATCTTATAGGAGAGATAGGTTATAAGTCATCTAGATTAGTGGGAGATAGTTTATAAAATTGTAATGTAGAAATTGTCAAAATATTTAATATGATGTGTCATCAATTTGAATTCGCTTAATCATTATTCAACGTGACTCAACATTTTTTATTGAAATATTTGACGAAAAGAATATTTTGATCGACATAATTCAATAAAAAATAATTTTAGTTATTTTCTAAATTTTAAATTATTTGATAAGCATTCGATTAACATTTTTTTTAAAATAATACAAGTTTAGTGTTAAATGACATCTAAAATATTATATGTTTATAAAAACAATACATGGCTATGACATTGATGCATTAATCGTACAAAAATCTTTGCCATGTTCACTAGAAAATACAATTATAATCGTCAATTAATATTGATTAATTTATATAGAATTGATTCATATCCCTCAAGGACGTGTTCTCGGTGTTACATCTTGGTGTTTTAACTGTAAAGGGAATTTACCTAACAACCAGAATTCAAATTTTGTTCACTACATTCTCCCTATCACTCAAGACATGAATTTAATTTAAAATGCTGATATGATAGTTTATTAGATGTATAATTTGTAAATATTTTACAGTCGCTCTTTATCCATTGTAAGTAGGAATCTATTTCTTTTAAGTGTTTTAGGTTTTCGTTTGAAGTTAATTCATGTATGCGATTATGTAGAAACGTCTAGTCAATTTTTTTAAAAAAGTTTCTTTCGTAGAAGTATAGGCATGTTTCTTTGGACGGTAGAGTGGTCCTTTTTAACTTTGTTCTTAATAACATTCCTTGTTTTTTCTTTCTTTTTTAAAGATGTCTGTCAAGGTTTGGAAGGGGAGTCTATGATTTTCTGGATTAAGTGTGAGGATGTTTGTAAGTCTAAGAAATTTGGGGACTTAGGTGTTTGTGACCTTCGGCTAGTCAACTTGACCCTCTTGGATAAGTGGAGGTGGCGTCTTTTTTCTGGAGCCTTTGACATTTGACGTGATATTCACACTGTTAGATATGGTGTTGCCCTACCTCTTCTATCATGGGTGGGACAGTTGGCTGCCTCAAATCTTCATCGCCTTGGTGGAGTGGGGCCTCCCTTCTGAGTTTTAGAGTTGGTGACACTTTCGATTGGTTCAGGGATGGACATTCTTTGAAAGTCTGTTCCGGTCTTCTTACTTCCTTCTGGGAGAATATTTGGGTGGGGAACTTTCCTCTAAGCCTTAGACTCTCTGGACTTTTTCGATTTTTGACCAATCTTCTAGTTTTGTGGGGGAGGTTGGCAGATGTGAGGGAGAGAGTTGGATCTAAGATCTCAAATAGAGGAAACATTTCCTTTTTGATTATAAGTTGACCCTCTTTACTAGTTTCCAATCCGTGATTAGAAATTTCACCCATACTGCTGAGAGGGATGTGTGGAGGTGGCGTGAGTCGAGTGATGGAATTTATTATGTGTCATCTACCTATTCTCGCCTTCTAGTTTGTGTGTTTCCCCTAAATCGCCAAATTAATATCATAGATTTAGCTCTCCCAACCATTTCGTGTAGTTGGGCCCCTTCTAAAGTCATACTTTTCTCTTGGCATCTTCTTTAGAACTGTATCCCAATCAGAGTTAACTTATTTAAGAGGGGTATCCCTCTGACTTCTGGGACTATTTATTGTCCCTCTGTTCCTTGCATATTGAGTTTGTCTCTCATCTCTTTGTGACTTGTGAGATTGTGTCTTCTGTTTGTTATAAGATTTTAGGTGCTTGGGTGGTGTATTGTTTTGCTTAGTCATCTTCTAACTATTTTTTCAGATGTTTAGCTCCCCGTCTAGTGTTCTTAGGATTATAAGGAGGTTGACGATGGTTTGACATGTCGTGATTTGATCGATTTGAAAATTTCTAAACAATATAGTTTTTTTTTTTATCTTCGGAGACTAAAAAAGAAGTGGATGATATGTTCGTCTTCTTGGCTTGAAAATGATATCTTGGTAGGTCAGTGGACAATTCTTGTGCCTTTTCAGCCTGGCTAGAGAACACTATCTTGTTTCTTAACTAATAAGGGGTGAGTGGTTTCGACCTCCATTAATTGTGTTCTTGTTGGCTTCTTTCGTGACTTTGATGGTTCTTCAAATGTTCTTGTATTGGTTAGCTCTAGCCTTGTGTTTTGATGAATTTTTCTATTTATTTTTTTCCTTGTAGTTGTTCTTTTAAGTTGGTGGGGATTACTATTTGCTCTTGTTTATTTTTATTACGAATTTTGATATTGTGTGTTTTTTTCTTACTCCTTTAAATTTTTGGTCTTAATATCTCTCCATTATTTATATCATATTTTTGTTTGCCTTTTAAAAAATCGCTCTTTGAACTTTAAAGTTCACGTAGAACCCATTTTCTTTTAATTTTTTATATTTAATAAATATAGTCCTTTTGTATTTTTATTCATGTCTATCATGAAAGGATAAAATGAAAATAAAAAATAAAAATAAAAGGTTAGAAGAAAGAATAACGAAAACACAATGCCAGGGAGATACCCTTATTGCCTATTGATTAATAAAAACACAACTTGGCAACAATAATCTTATGTAAGAATAAAGTTAAATAAGCAATCTAATGATCTAAAAACAATTAATATACCTAAAAGAGACATTTAGTAATAAAAAATTGTGTCACAATCATTCGATTTTTGAGAAAAATAATTTGGTCATTTGAAATCAGTATAAAAAATAAATAAATCTAACTAATATTATTTTAATTAAATTTTGAATTAAAATTCTTTTGAATAATTCATCTTCAAATAATATGTAAAAGTGTTTCTTGAACTTCTCGTGTATCCAAAACTATTTTAATTTTTATTTAACTTAATTGAAGTCGACATATATAGCATGAGTTTTTACATTATAAAATTATCAAACAAATTTTTATTTATAATATACACATTAGAAAAAAAAAATGACTAAAATTCTCAATTCTTTGTATGCCATGATCCTCTTTCTTTTTCTATTTGCTATTACAAATGAAGTTAGAGGTAAGACTTTTTTTTTTCTTATAATTTTATTTATTTTTATTTTATACACAGTTTTTAATTCTGCAACACTTTTTCTCTTCTTGTTTTACATATCAGCATTTTTCGAATCCTGCAACAGTAATTCTGATTGTTTTCCAAATGATTGGTGTCATCTTCCTGGTAATGCAACGTGCTACATTGGTCATTGTTTCTGCGTATAGTCTCAGAGCTACAATTATATTGATTAATTAAAATTATCTAATATCAAAAAATTAATGGAAAAGATCGTCTTAAGTATTTTTATATTTACTTTATTTTATACGTTTAATAAAGAAATAACATGTGCAATATAAAAAAGAACAAATACTATTGTGTAGTTAAAGATGATAAATTATTTTGGCCATAAAAGAAACACCAGCTTTTGCAATTTTATGGTAAGAAAAAAAATGAGAAACTATTGCAATAGATGAAAGCATATTGAAATCCATAGCTACTTCATCCGTTCTAAAATAAATGTTATATTTAACACTTATTTACCGATTAAAAAATATAATAAATAAATAAAAATTCATTTTATTAAATTATTTTGAGTAATTATTAATATATTCGAATTAATATTAATGCAAAGGGAGAAAACAATGCATTAAATGTATTAGCTAAAAAATACAATTGGAAAACTAAAATTAAAATTGCATTGAAAAACTAATGTAATAAATATTTTGAGACAAACAATTCTTTTAAATTTAACATTCTTGTATTACATTTTTTAATCTTATGCTAAGCAAAAAGATTTTACTATAATTAGATTGAGATTAGCTCGAAACTGAAATACAGAATTTAGATGGATCGTTAATTATGACGATAAAATGAAGAGGGTAAAAAGTGAGAATAATTTTAAATAAAAATAACATCACAACAAATAATATATTTTATGAGAAAATTTTCATTTCAGCTAACAAACAACAAAGATGCAAATTATAGGCGTACCACATTTTTTTTAAAATACTGTATATTTCGTCAATAGGAACTAAGGAGGAATGTTATGATCAACTCTTAATTCAATCTTGAAAACGGCATTTCAACACATTTTATTTTTTTAAATTTTTTTATTCATGCCATATTTTCTCGATTTTGTTGGAAACCGATGAAAAAGGTTATGATCAACCCCCTTCGATCAATACAACGTCATTTTAACACATTTTTATTTTTAAAGTTTTTTCTTTAATATTTATATACTCAGTCAGGCTGACAATCGAGGGAGAAAGATGTGTTTTTGTTTATATAACCAACATATCTTTGCCATCTATTTATAAACTAACAACGATGAAGACATTGTTAACTCATCAATCCACATGAAACATAAGCAATTTGCATGAAACCCACACCAACCAATATATTAAAACGTAAATACCACAACTATTTATCTTAAAATATAGAGTGCAGAAATACAAACACCAAAGAAAATGAAAGCATCACATGAAGCACACAATTATTCTCTATGATGGATTACATAGCAAAGAACTTATTTTGGTTCCTTAGGTTTTGTTTGGAAGTTTGGAGGAGAGAGAATGGTAGGGTTTTGAAAAAAAATTTAATATATATATATATATATATATATATATATATATATATATATATATATATATATATATATATATATATATATATATATATATATATATATATATATATATATATATATATATATATATATATATATATATATATATATATATATATATATATGGAGCATATCAAATGAGAGATGAGAGTAACAAACAACAACCATTAGATCATGATTAAACTTATTCATTAATGTGATTATTAATTTCTCTCTCTTATTAATTTGCATTTCATCCATCTTATTAATTTGATCTAATGGTTGTTGTTTGTTCCTCTCATCATCTCTCATTTAAAATCACTCTCATTTGATATGCTATATATATATATATATATATATATATATATATATATATATATATATATATATATATATATATATATATATATATATATATATATATATATATATATATATATATATATATATATATATATATATATATATATATATATATATATATATATATATATATATATATATATATATATATATATATATATATATATATATATATATATATATATATATATATATATATGTTGCGAGGGATATTTGGGGATTTGAGAGCTACACATGTGTTGTGTATTGTCTCAAGATGATTTTGTCTTGCTTAACCCTTATGTGAGAGTCCTTTTTATAGTCTTCCATAAATATATGTCATTAAGAGGAGTCTCTTGAAGTTTTCACGTTACATGACTATCATTGTTGTAACTCCCTTCATGAATATAAGCTTTAAAGCTCTGGTAACATCTGCATTGATGCGCCGCCACCGTTACAACTATTGGTATATCGGTTGAGTTCATGCTCGGCGTAAGTACCAGGTTGGTGGATGTCAGTACTCGGCTTCATAGGAGTTCGGCTGATGGGAGTCGGGCTCCCTGACCGACCCGGGTTATGGATGATACTTGCCTAGCTCTCTGCATTGCTCTACCTTTCTTGCTATCATAGTCTAGCTCATGCTTAACCTTGTTCGACTATACAACTGGGCTTAACATATATTTGGTATGTACATAAGCTCCCCGAGTACTATATCTTTTTTGCAAGGGTACAGTACTCGGCAGTATCATGAGCCCGAATATATTTGACTGATGTCGTGCTATAGGTCAGCCTTTCTTCTTAGGTCCTTACGTTTCAAACAAAACCTTTGAACGTTCGTGTCCCCTAATCTTCCCTAGCATAATGATAATTTTAATGTGTCATGAGTGGCTATTTTCTAGCTATTTTTAAATGTTGGGCTCCTATTAAAGTCATCATTCTCTTCCCTTTACTCCTACGCTCTTATTCTCCTTTAAACAGGTCCATTTCAACTGCAAGTGTTCTCTTCATTTCAGGTTTTTTTTCTTTCGCTCTTGATTTTCCTCTATTTTTCTTTAACAGAAATGGTAGTCCTTAGGTAATGTGATGATGAGGGCAAGGTTATCCATAAGAGCGACGAGGAGAGAAAAAGATTATGGAAAGAAAACATGCAAGAGATGATGGGTTCTTTAGGGGTAGAAGAGTATAGGCGAGTCATGGACAAATTTTATACTGATGTTCTCACTTCTGAAAGTGACTTTGACTTTGACTTTTCAGGTTCTGTAGAAATTCTAATGGAGACTGCTGCTCCCTTTGATTCTGAGGTTATGAACCATAAGAAAAGTATTGTTGGTGACATGGATATTGCCAAAATCTAATCCCTGAGGATTATATCCTCTACTGGTTCCGAGGATGATGTTATTTTGGAACCATGTGGTCCAAAGGAAAGAGTGTGTATACTTCGGACAAAAGATGTTTCCGAAGAATTTTTCTACTTCTACCCTAGTATTTTGGAAGATTTCAACATCCGTATCCCTTTTTCCGACTTTGAGGTTGACGTGTTGAAGAACGTCAATATAACACCTTCCCAACTCCGTCCTAACAGTTGGGGCTTTATAAAGGCTTTTGAGAGGGTTTGTGAGGTTTTGAAATTTTTTCCCACCATAGACTTATTCTTCTCCTTCTTCGAGGTGAAAGAAGTTGATAACTGGAGTTGGGTTCAAATCAGTAGAATTCCTAAACGAAGCTTCCCTCAGGCTTATACCTCAAATTATAAGAATTATAAAGATCGTTTCTTGAGGGTCCGATATGGGCCGAGATGTCCGCAGGTGTTATACGCCTTAGATGGACATCCACGCTTTCCTCACTACTGACCAAAGATCCCTTGTCGATTACTGGTTTTAACTATGACAAACAGAATGACTTGGAACTCCAATCCCTGGCCATTCTTGACTCATTTTGTATGATGAGGATAAAAGAATTATTGCCCTTAGATGACGACCTACTTCTTGCCTTTCTGGGTAATCATTATTTTTTGCTTTAAATATTTCTCGTCTTTATTTTATTCTAACCTTAAGGTTCTTGCTTGTAGATAAGATGACTGGTTTGACTGTAGCCGAGAAAAAGAGATTGATGTAGGCAGCCCGGGAAGCTCGGAGAGGGGCTGAGGGTGCGTCTGCACCCAAATCTGGTTTAAGTGGGTTAGAGGTCTAAAGATCAAAACGATCCAGGGGAACAAGTACTAAAGTCGCCCCAAGTAAAAGTGAGCCCCAGGTGATCCAAAGAAGCTGAAGGTTCTAATGAATGAAGATATCCATCAAGATGAAATTGGAATCTACTCCCTCATGCGAAGCCCTGAGGAAAATTCTGCATTTGGGGAATTCAAGTTTTGGTCTAATGATTTTGATGGCTTCAGGTTTCTGCGTGATCACCTCAATGCTACCAAGGATGTTAATAAAGTTAAATCCATTGATCATCAAAAGATTACCCAAAACATTAGTTCCTATATGATAAGATGTGGCGTCCTCGCCCGTGGCTTATTTGAATTATCTGACGACCTTTAAAAGATTAAGTTAAAATTTAAGAATGAAATCGCTCAGCTGAAGAGTACCCAAGAATCTTAGTCTGAGAAGCTTTCCAGCTTGGATAAGGATTTGGCTAATGCGAGGAAGGAGAAAGAGACTTTGGAGTCGAATCACAAGTCGTTCTTAGCCCAACTTATTGATCAATTGAAGCTATCTGATGCCTCTAATGCTGAGCTCTTATCATCCAATAACGATCTTAGAGAATCTTTGAAGAAAGCTCAGATCGACATTTTGTCTCCTGGTGATGATGCTTTTGGTAGAGCCAAAGATCAAGTTCTCTGCCTCTATCCTGACTTGGATTTATTAGAGATGGATTACTTCAAGGTGGTGTAGGATGACCGCCTTGTGGATCTTGGTGAGCTGGAGAAAGATAGCCTAGAGGGATCTTAAAGCCCAGTTAATGGTGCTGACGGGAACGTGAACCCGACCAACAATGATGTTGCGAATGAGACTTCGACTGCTACATGATCTTAATGTTTTCTTATTTCAGTTAGTCATCCTTCTGGATGCATTTTTGATGTAATCTTTTCAACTTTGGGCTTTGTGTTGGAAAAAATGTGAACAAAATTTGGCCCTTTTGTGGCTTTCCTTTTGCTACTGTTATTTTCGTTTATCATCACTTTAATTCCTTTGCAAAAAAGTACTGTGCGTATATCTAGTCCCTCGGGAATTAAGTTAGAATAACTTAAGGTGTCCGATTATAAAGTGCTGGACATTGTTTTTCCTTTTTGCTTTGCTTAGTTTGATTCCTAAAACTTTTTGGATAGCTCATTATTCGACTATCTATTAAAAAACCCTTGACTATATAGCACTGATAGTTTAGAGAGTCCAGAACTCTTATAGTCTTAAGTGTCGATTATGATTTTGACTTGGGTGTCCTTTTGTCAGAGACTTGCTCCCAGTTTTTTATAAGCCTTTAGCAGTTAGCCATGTGTGATTTTGATACTCACAAGCCCCAAGTTTCTTTTGGTGTGTTTAGGCTTAGTTTCATCATTTTCATAATTGATTATCCAACTTGTATGTACAGAACGAGTATATACATTTATAAGTTTTTATTTAACCCGTGTATGCGGAGCAAGTCAACACATTTATGGGTCACCTATGTACGCGGAGCAAGTCAACACATTTATGGGCGACCTATGTATGCAGAGCAAGTCAACACATTTATGGACGACCTATGTACGCGGAGCAAGTCAACACGTTTATAGGAGTTTAATCAACCCTTGTATGCAGAGCGTTTATGGGCGACCTATATACGTGGAGCGAGTCAACACGTTTTATAGGAGTTTAATCAACCCGTGTACGCGGAGCATTTATGGGCGATCTATGTACGCGGATCAAGTCAACACGTTTTATAGGAGTTTAATCAACCCGTGTATGCAGAGCGTTTATGGGCGCCTTATGTATGCGGAGCAAGTCAACACGTTTTAAAGGAGTTTAATCAACCAGTGTACGCGAAGTGTTTATGGGAAACCTATGTACGTGGATCAAGTCAACACATTTTATAGGAGTTTAATAAACCAGTGTACACGAAGTGTTTATGGGCGATTTATGTACGCGAAGCAAGTCAACACGTTTTATAGGAGTTTAATCAACCCGTGTACGTGGAGTGTTTATGGGCAACCTATGTACGTGGAGCAAGTTAACACGTTTTATAAGAGTTTAATCAACCCATGTACACGGAGCATTTATGGGCGACCTATGTACGCGAAGCAAGTCAACACGCTTTATAGGAGTTTAATCAACCTGTGTACGCAGAGAATTTATGGGCGACCTATGTACGTGGAGCAAGTCAACATGTTTTATAAGAGTTTAATCAAACCTTGTACGCGGAGCTTTTATGGACGACCTATGTACATGGAGCCAGTCAACACGTTTTATAGGAGTTTTCCGAGTTATAACTCACCATCTTCAGCCGAATACCTATAAACAAGACATAAAAAATTTTAAGTCCAGGTGCCTCGTTAAAAACCCTTGCCCTTTCAAGGGAAAAGAGTGCAACCCGAATCCTTTATTAATTATTGAATTACATAATATTTAGCTGAAATATAGCCTAAGATTGGATACATTCCATGTCCTGGGTATTTCTACTCCCTCTAATGTTTCCAGCTTGTAGGCTCTGTTGTTTAGCTTTCGAAGTACCCTGAATGGGCCTTCCTAGTTGGGGGCAAGATTTCTTTTGTTTTTTGTATCTATGAGTTTCTTCAAGACCAGGTCACCTTCCTGGAACTCCTGCTGCCGGACTTTCAGGTTGTATCTTCTTGCCAACCTCTATTTTGCAGCGACTTCTCTGACCCGTGCTGTCTCTCTAACCTTGTCTATTAGATTAGCTGAGATGTTCAAGTTATCCATCTTGGCGACTTAGTCAAAGTGTTTGCGCCTCCAAGTCGGGGTTTTGATTTCCACCGGTATCATTGCATCAGCTTCATACATCATCTTGAAGGGTGTCTCTTGAGTAGTAGAATACGGTGTTGTGTGGTAAGGCGACAAGATCTCGGGCAGGTACTCAGCCCATATTCCTTTTGCCTCCTCCAGCTTCTTTTTTATTCCTCCTAGGATAACCTTGTTTGCAGCTTCTGCTTGACCATTGCTTTGAGGGTGCTCCACAGATGTGAACCTGTTTTTCATTCCATAATCCCTGCAAAAGTCTATGACGAAAATGCTTGCAAATTGGGCTCCATTTATCGAGACTATGATTCCCACCAAATCGAACCGACATATGATATTCCTCCAATAAAATTTGTGAACCCTTTCGGTAGAGATCCGAGAAACAACCTCGGCTTCCACCCATTTTGTGAAATAGTCAACTACAACGATTAGGAACTTGAGTTGTCCTGAAGCAACTGGGAATGGTCTTAGGATGTTTGCTCCCCACTAATGGAACTACCATGGAGATGAAGTCAAATGGAGCGATTCAGTTGGTAGATGTTTAATTGGAGCGAATACTTGGTACCTTTCGCACTTGCTAACGTACTCAATGAAATCTCGTACCATATGCGGTCAGTAGTATCCGACTCTCAAGATTTTTCCGGATAGTGCTCTCCCACCGATGTGGCTACCACAGGCTCCCTCGTGGACCTCTTTAATTACTAGTTCAATCTCAAGCTCTGACACGCGTCTGAGCATAGGTGTTGACCTACCCATCTTGTACAGCGTATCCGAGATTATGACGTATCAAGAGGTTATTCTTTTAATCTTCCAGGCTTCATTGACATCTTCAGGTAATATTTCCTGGGTCAAATAGATGATGATGGGCCTCATCCATCCTTGGACATCCTCTATTGTTAATACTTCCTCTGCTTGAATGTCGGGTGCTTTGAGAACTTCTTGGATCACAGTCTTATTCATTCCTGAATTCTTTGAGCTTGCTAATTGGGCTAGGAGGTTGGCCCGAGCATTGTCTTCTCTTGGGATGTGGACGACTTTGAATTTTGAGAACACTTTGGATATCCCTAAAGCTATCTGAAGGTAATTTATCAAGGTGAAATCCTTCGTCTGGTACTCGTTCTTCATCCTTCCGACCACTAGCTAAGAGTCGGTCTTCACTAATAAATTTGTTACTCCGACCTCTTTCTTCAATTTCATCTCGGAAATCAAAGCTTCATACTCTGCTTGGTTGTTGCTAACTTGAAAATTGAAACATAAATAGTATTCTAAAGTTAGATCTCTGGGTCCTTCCAGAATTATTCTGGCTCTGCTTCCCTTGAGATTTGAAGACCCATCAACATAAAGGATCCATCTATTTGAGATCTCTTCTCCAGCTATTGCACTTAACTCTACCAAAAAATCAGCAAGTGTCTGTGACTTGATATTGGTTATGGGCACAAAGTTGATGTCATACATGGGGAGCTCTACTGCCCACTTGACCATTCGTCCTACTAAGTCGGGCTTTTTAGTATCTATTTGATTGGATAATTCATCTTGACTGTGATGGGGTGACCTTGAAAATAATGTCTCAGCTTCCGTGCTATGATAACTACTGCCAGCGCCAACCGTTCAATCTTCTGGTACCTTAGCTCTGCTCCTTTTAGAACTTTGCTGATAAAGTACACGGGTCGCTCACCGTCTTCTCCATCTTGTACTAAAATCTAGCTAAGGGCTTTATCTGTGACCGAAAAGTATAAGACCAAAGGTGTGTTTTCTTTGGGCCTTACTAGGATAGGAGGCGAGGACAAACAATTCTTTACTTCTTAAAAGAATTCCTCACATGCCTATGTCCATTCAAACTCCTTAGACTTCCTTATAGCTGCAAAGAAGTGTATTGTTTTATCTTTTACACATGATAAAAACCATCACAATGCGGCTAGTCTACCGGTCAGCTGTTGTACCTCCTTTATCATGGTTGGACTTCTCATATCTATTATAGCTTGGAATTTTTTCAGGTTCTCCTTGATTTCCCGGTTGGTGAGCATAAATATGAGTAACTTCCCGGCTTGTACTCCAAAGGTACACTTGTTCGAGTTTAGTCTCATGTTGTAGCTTCTTATGGATGCAAAGGTTTCTATTAAAACCTTTACATGTGACCAGTTTGCGATTGTCTTGAGAGCCATGTCATCTACATATACCTCTAGATTCTGACCTACCTGAGTAGAAAACACCTTATCCATCGGCCTCTGGTAAGTAGCCTCAGCGTTTTTTGAGTCCAAAGGGAATGACCTCATAATAATAATCGCTTTGATGTATCATAAAGGCGGTTTTTGGTGCGTCTATTGGATTCATCTGGATCTAATTGTATCCAGAGTATGCATCCATAAATCTGAGTAAACGGAATCCAGATGTAGCATCTATTAGCCGGTCAGTATTTGGCAATGGATACGGATCTTTAGGACACGCCTTGTTGAGGTCCGTGAAGTTCACACACATCCGCCATTTCCGGATTTCTTCTTTACCATCATTGTGTTGGATAACCAGGTCGGATATTTGGTCTCCTTAATGAACACGACTTGTAACAGCTTCTCAACTTTGTCTGCAATTGCTTTCCTCTTTTCATCACCACCCTTTATCTTCCTTTGGAAAACTGGCTTGATATCCGGATTGATTTCTAAGTGATGGCACATGAAATTGGGGTTTATCCCTGGCATGTCTGAAGGTTTCCAGGAGAAAAGATCCACACTATCTTTTAGTGTTTGAACGATCTCTTTCTCCTCTTCGGGGGACAAGTTGACCCCGATGTGTGTAACATGGGACGGTAGGTGCCCAATCTGGACTTGTTTTGTTTCTTCGTTGGGCACTATGTTGTCTTCTACTGAATCATCACACGGGTCTATATCAACCAGGTGAACTTTGAGAGTATTTTTAGGATATGCTTCTCCGGTGGGTTCCTTTCTTTTCAACTTTAGGCTATCCATATAACACTTTCCCGCCAACCTTTGGTCGCCTTTGACAATACCAACCCGGCCATCTCCGAGTGGGAATTTCATGGTCAAATACAGAGTTGAAAGCGAAGCTTCCATGGTGTTGAATGATGGTCGACCTATAATGATGTTATAGGGTGAAGCAACGTTTACTATCAGGTAACTTACTCGGACGGTCTTCGCATTAGTCGTGTTTCCAAAGGTGGTCGGCAGCGCTAGGTACCTGAGCACTTGCACTTGTTCACCCGAGAATCCTACTAGAGTTCCTTTGAATGGTAATAACTCGGTCTTATCGAGCCCCATTCCTCTGAAAGCATACCAATACAGTACGTCAGCTGAGCTTCTGGGGTCTATAAATACCTTTTTCACGCTTCAGTCTCTTATTTGTACTTTAATAACCATGAGATCATTTTCATGAGCTAGGACTCTTATGGCATCTTATTTTAAGAGTGTTACAACATCTAAGTTGTCTTCCGATTTCTCTGGAGATCTCTGGTCGATATGCATGACTGCCCTAGCATATCTCTTTTTGGCCGAACTTGTTTCTCCTCCACCAGCAAACCCTTCAGCTATGTCACACCCTCATTTTCACCTTTAGCATTTATACCCTACATTCGCCATATCATACATCGTTCTATTGCATATCAAGCATATGGGTACAGATTGGTCGATTTGTTATTTTCCATTTCAAATGAGATAACTTTGTCTATCTTGGACTACATGGAAGAAAAGATTCATCACCTAAGATTTGATCTAAGTTGGAAAGTCTACTCATGTAGATTACTTCAAGAAGAAGTTACTTGAAAAATATTGGGATATTCAAGATAAATATTCATAATGAACATGAAATGCAAGGCCAAATTCAAGTTTGCTTCATCCAATTTTGTTTCAAATTCTTGGTCAAGTGGAGTTCAAATTTGCAAAGCATGAGTCAAGATCACAAGTACATAATTCAAGACTTCATTTTATATAATGACATAAGAGAATCCATCATTCAAGGTCCAAGATTCATGAATTCAAGACTAGATTCAAGAATATTACAAAGAGAAATTTCATGACATTTGCAAAAGTGTCACATTTGTTACAAAGTTTCAAGCTCTTGGAAAATATTTAAGAGTTAATTCAACATTGGAATGTTTCAAGATCAAGATTATGCATGCTTATTCATGGGCAATATGAAGGTAATCCAAAACAGCCCCATGCAAGAAGTAACAAGTTTCCTCATGTCACAAAATATACATGTCACAAGACCAAGGGAATAGTATATGATAATGCATCTAAAAATCAGAATTTCAAAATTCTGTCCAAAGGTTAACATTGACCAAGAGGGTAGTCCAAGCATAAGCCAACAAAGAGGTGCAAGGATTGAGGGCAATGTAGAGGGCTGTAGAAAAAGACAGCATGTGAAAGTAGTGCAGAAAAATGTAGCATAGTCATATACATGGAAATGGAAAGAAAAAGAGTGACATGAGAAAAGGTGGTAAGAAACATTACCCCATGAAAGAATCTGATTTTTGGGGAGAAGGGAAAACCCTATATGGGAGAGATAAGAAGGGAAAGGTCTGTAAACAAAGGAGAGTCATTTTTTACACACTACACATTGCAAAAAACCAAAGAGAGAGAGAGAGAGAGAGAGAGAGAGAGAGAGAGAGAGAGAGAGAGAGAGAGAGAGAGAGAGAGAGAGAGAGAGAGAGAGAGAGAGAGAGAGAGAGAGAGAGAGAGAGAGAGAGAGAGAGAGCAAGAAACCCTAAAAAAACCAGAAAAATAGAGAGAAAGAAAACCAACAAAATCAAAAGAGTTCCATAAAAACACAAGAACCTTTGAGAAGGAGAACCTTCACAACATAGAGGGAAGAAGGAAGAGAGTACCCAACCAAAATCAGTGGAGGCTTAACAAAGAAGGAGAACCTCTTTGGTATCCATTCCTTCAAGCTTTTCTCCTTTTTATACTTTGCACTTGTCATTTATTTATCTCTGTTAAGTTATTTTGTGTTGTGTACATTGTGTGAGGTCCCAAGGGGGACCAAGAAACCATTTTTAAGAACCACAAAAAAGAAAGGAAAACAAGAAAAAAGTTTGTTTTTTCACCCAGGTAGGCTGACACGGGCCGTGTCGTGCGGCACGGGCGGCCGCGTCAGCCCGCTGTTGAGATTTCATGTGCAAAACACCCAGGTCTCCTAACACGGGCCGTGTTGCACCTCTGTTTGAGTTTTCATTGCGCATCACCATCGACCTTGTCTGTATCACTTCAAATGCATTTTGACAAACAATAAACCTTGATCCAACATTAAGTGATCCTTTTTCTTATAAAAAAAACCCAAAATACAATAAATATATGGTTAGGGTTGTACACCATGGATTTTAAGGTGGTGGAGAAGGAATGAGAATGGAATCCTCCTACACTCGTTCCGAATGTTTTTGATATAAGGCACTCGACTTGGCTATTCGAAACATTCATCTCTATCCAAAGTCCTTTTGTGTAATTCTAATCAAGAACCATTTCTCTTAAAAAAACTAAAAATAACATCAACTCATCAAACTTATTTTCGCCTTAGGGCATCAATCAAAAACCCTTTTTCAGGTATAAAATCAATCAACAAATAACTATGTCATAAGCCTCTGAACTACGGAGCTCTGATTCTTCACTTCTTTTAAGTGAGGATGTGTAGGCACAAGGGCCACAATCCTTGGCGAGCATTAAAATATAAAACCAACCCCTCTTTCCTTAAGCAAGCAGACTTTTAAATAAAAATACCCATTCACGCGAAATAACCTAGGAGGTTCCCATCGAGTACGATGGATGCGAGGGGGCGCTAATACCTTCCCCTCGCATAACTGACTCCCAAACCCCTAGACTTGGTTGCGATGACCATGCTCCTTTCCCAAAGGTTTTATCGCTATTTCCCTTTCCCTCCTTGGGATAAATAAAATCCGGTGGCGACTCTGTGTCATTTTTCGCGTAGCGACAAGCTATGGTGTTTAGCGTATGTTGAGCTGTCTTTGTCTCGTGACGCTCTTCCGCATCTGAACTCTTCTTTCGGGCTGACTTTTCAGGTCCCGGGTCGTCTCGACGGGGACTCTCTTGTTACTTTGTGGTCGAGAATCCTTCACGTACGCCAAGAGATGACCTCTTTGGATTAGAGCTTCAATTTCTTTTTCAATTGTTGACAGTCCTCGTTGTGATGCCCCCATATACGGTGGTAACTACACCAAGCCTCAGGTTGCCTTCCCATGGTTGCGTTGGATCTTTTGGGACAATGAGGCTCTGGTAACAGGTTCATATGGACGACTTATTTAAGGATATCTCCTCTGCTCTCATTTAATAGAGTGAGGTTTTTATCCGGATCATATGATTTTCGGTATGGTCTGGGAGCATGTCGCTCGCGCATAGCTTCCCGATGATGCTCCTTTTTCCTATTCAACTCCTCTTGGTTGCTCTTTGTATTTTCACTAACTGTCCCGTGCTTCTTTCTCTTGGTTACTTTCTTCTCCTTTGATGTAACACTCAGACCAAGTAGTGATCTCGTCTATGTGATAGTCGGCTTCTAAGCTAATGACTCATTAAACTGTCCCACTCGTAATCCATGTGAAAAGCTCCCCCAAATAGTTCCTGGTTTGGATGGGATACTTTGAGGGTTTCCTTATTGAATCGAGCCAGGCACTCACATACTGATTCTGACTGTTTTTGTTGAACACTGAATAATATGGTCGTGGACACCTTCCGATGCTTGCTTGCCGAGAAGTGTTGACTAGCTTCTTAGTCAAGTCTTGGTAGATTACATTGGAAAGCCGAGGAAGGCTCATGTACCATCTTAGAGCTACATCCTTAAAGATACCATCCATGAGCTTGAACTTTAGTGAATCCTAAGGGACAACTATGGCCATCCGATTTTTAATGGAAATAACATGCTCTAAGGATTCGTCTTCCCATCATAAGAGGTTAGTGATGGTTCTTTAAAGTTTTCAGGGATGTGGTCGTTCCATATCTTTTGAGAAAGAGGTTGTGGCTCGAGGACCTCCTTCTCTTGGTCGCCGTCATCCTGACTTTGTTGTTGTCTAACTTGTATGTTGTCTTGTAGCGTCTTATTCTGCTGACCACATGACTCCATCATGGCTAGTAGTTGAGCCATGGTCTGGAGGATCACTTTCATAGAACAATGTTGTTAGTGTAAGGTGTGGCCTGGGAGAGTTTTACCTAGGCTCCACGGTGGGCGCCAAATGTTCTATCCAAAATTGGTTAGATACACCAAAACTTTTAATTCCCCTTGTCTTGGACAAGAAGAACTACATTGTATATGTTGTGGGATATTTGGGATTTGAGAGCTACACTTGTGTTGTGTATTGTCTCAAGAAATTGTCTCTTGCTTAACCCTCATGTGGGAGCCTCTTTTATAGTCTTCCATGAAGATATGCCATTAAAAGGAGTCTCTTGACCTTCTGACGTTACATGGCCATCATTGTTGTGACTCCCTTCATGAATGTAAGCTTTGAAGCTCTAGTAACGTCTGCATTGATGCGCCTCCACCGTTATAATTGTTGGTATACCGGTTGAGTTTATGTTCGACGTAAGTACCAGGTTAATAGAGGTCAGTACTCGGCCTCATAAGAGTTCGACTGATGGGAGTCGGGCTCCCTAACCGGCCCGGGTTATGGATGATACTTGTTTAACTCTCTGCATTGCTCGACTTTCTTGCTATCGTAGTTTAGCTCATGCTTAACCTTGTCTGGCTATACAACTCGACTTAAAATATATTTGGTATGTACATATATATGTACACACACACACACACACACACACACACA